>CM064577.1:9621235-9682916 GCA_032716605.1 Paralithodes platypus | reverse complement strand
TAGGTTAACAAAAACATTTCTCCCGATTCTTTTACAAAACATTTTTTCAGTCCACCCAGATGTGCTTAAATTTGTATATTTTTCGATAGCAAAATGTCCCGGCCGCGAGCCGATTTCATCTATGGTACAGGCACGCTATTTCGTTCGCACGAAAATAACGACACCTGAGGATTAAGGTTTTATTATCGCAACGTTTATTGATGGGGGTGAAACGTGCCTACATGTGATGAATACTCGTCTTGTAATCTCCAAATAAATGAAGCAAAACAGGCGAGATCCAAATGCAAAACAACCTCCCTCGGACCAAATAGGGTTACAAATGAAGGATAAAAGGCAATACAGACGAGAAAAACAACGGGAAATTTTGAACCCAGAACAACATCCCCCAGAACAACATTTGTTCGAATATTAGGACAAAACGATTAACGGGGGAGGGAAGAGAGAAGAGAGAAAGAGAGAGAGAGAGAGAGAGGGAGAGAGAGACGAGAAGAGGGCGGGAGGAGGAGAGAGGAGAGGCAGGAGAGAGAGAGAGAGCGGGGGAGAGAGAGAGAGGAGAGGAGAGAGACTGAGGGAGACAGGAGAGAGAGAGAGGAGAGAGGAGGCGAGAGAAGAGAGAGAGAGACAGAGAGAGAGAGGAGAGGAGAGCGAGAGAGAGAGAGCGAAGAGAAGAGAGAGAGAGAAGGATGAGAGAGAGAGAGAGAGGGACGGACGAGAGATGCGGAGAGAGACGAGAGACGAGAGAGAGGGGAGAGATGAGGAGGAGAGGGATGACGGACCGAGAGAGAGGAGAGAGGAGGAGAGAGAGGAGAGGGGGGGGGGGCGGGGGGGGGGGGGCGGGGGGGGGGGGGGGGGGGGGAGGGGGGCTGGAGTATATAGGGCAGCCACATTCATTCCGGCCGTATTTGCATGGTTTTCAACTGCACTGGCGGGGGGTTTATTGGCACGGGCATAGAAGAGCAAGAGGGCCTGAGTGGTGTGGGTTCTGTGTGTGTGTGGGTTTTTATGTGTGTGTGTGTCATGTGGTCTTTGTGTGTGTGTGTGTGTGTGTGTGGTGTGTTGGGTGTTTTGTGCATGTGTATGTGTGTGTGTGTTTGTGTGTGTGTGTTTTTGTGTCTGTGTTTTGTTTTTTTTTTTTGTTTTGTTTTGGTGTGTTGTTGGTTCTGTGTGTGTGTGTGTGTGTGTGTGTGTTGTGTGTGTGTCTTGTGTGTGTGGTGTGTGTGTGTGTGTGTGTGTGTGTGTGTGTTATGGAAGGTTACCCATGTATATAGTTAAGGGGGTTTGGTTCACTTTTCGGGCGATTTTTTGCATATAATCATTATTTTTCTAGTTTCCTCCCTAGACCTCCATCAAATTAAACAAAAAAAAAAAACAAAAGATCCATTAGATTTACCTTCTATATTTTTAATTTTGTACCTTTTGTCGGTTAGGAAAAATGTACTCCCGACCGACGGCGGGTTATTCCAACCTTACAGGCTCACTATCGTTTGCAGGGGAAAAATCGACACCTAAATAGCACGAAAGGTCACTAAACTATTGTGGGACAAAGAAATGGGGGGAAAGGACTTAAACAATCGAACTTAACTTAATGGGGCAAAAATATCAATATCTGTAAACTAATGGGGCTAAACATGAGGGAGAAAGTGGTCTAGAAAACCGGCCCATGTCCCCTTAATGCCAGTGAGAGGTATTAGAGTGAATAGTCTAATCAGGTTTCACACATTTATTGCAGTCTAATCAGATCCGAATTATAGAACGTGGCACTCCCAACATTATATTAACCCTTTCAAGCTCCAACACGCGTTTCCGTTCTGTTTTCTGGCTACTATTAGACGATTTTATTCAGATTAGTAACGATATATGGAAGTCAAAGGGTTGATTGAGATAGTGTTTTACCCCTTTTAATACTTACAGATCCTTCCTAACGACTGCATAAAATCGTTCTTAACTGGATAGCCAAAATATACTGCTAAAACGCGTCAGAGCTTCAAGGGGTTAATAGCATTGGATTAATTATATATATATAGCGATCTACCATCAAGAGGTTACTCCAAATAAGCAGAATACAATGGCAATTAATCAGGTATAATCCTTATTCTAATTAACTTTATCAAGAACAAGGAAACAATAAATAGGGCAACTAAATATATACACAACGTACAGAGAAGGTACAAGGATGATAATATGTTCAATTAAAGTTGCAAGCAACGTTGTCCGGGGTTCGAGCAGTTTTGCAAGCAGGGTATTGTGTTGGATACAAAAGCTCTGTCACAGATATCAAAAGATCATTTAACTTATCGGGCATGGAGAAACTACAGAAGGAACAGATTGTGCAAACAAACAAGAGCGAGAGAGGGAGAGATTGCCTGTATAAGGGATCTGCCTCTATTCGTTCAGTAACAGAGTTGTAGATATGTGGAATAGGCTACCAAGTGCTATAATGGGATCAAGAACAATAGAGCTTCAACTTGAAATTAGATAGAACGAGATGGGTTGGGTGTGAAAGGGATCTGCCATGTGTAGTTCAATCGGCTCTCTGCAGACTCCCGTTTTCTAATTTTTTATGTTCTCATTTGTGAGGGAGAGAGAGAGAGAGTATGGCAAGAGAGAATAGGATGTCGTTAACGTAAGGAAGATAGCGATAAATATGAGAGAGAGAGAGAGAGAGCGCGCGGGAAGGGTTGGGTGTGAAAGGGATCTGACGTGTGGGCCAATCGGCTCTCTGCAGACTCCGTTTTCTTATGTTCTCATTTGTGAGAGAGAGAGAGAGAGAGAAACTAGGATGTCATAAATGTAAGGAAGACAAGAGATAAATGAGAGAGAATTTAGCTAGCTGTAAAATAGAAAAAAAAATATATATACTCGGTATATATACTGTATATATACCATATATATATATATATATATTTTTTTTTACAGCTAGCTAAATTTGATTGCTAGATATGAGGGTAATTTAACATTCAAAATCATGCCAAGGTCTACCAATGTCATATAAAAACCTTACTCTTTCCGCTCCTTGATCGTGAATGGCCTTGTTGAACTTTTAAAAGTGTTCAAATACCATGGATGAATCGCCTGTACAGTCAAGAACAAAAATGGCCACACACCCGTTTGAATTAGTATCACATATAAACGAAACACTACACTGCTATATTATGACTAAGGTGCTTCAGTACTTGGCTTTAAGAAGGGTGAAAGTTTTTGTTATATCTTTTTTCCTTTCTTTCTCTGGCTTGTATCCATTAGGCCCCATTCAGTCTACTGTTGGAAGACGTTTAGCCCCATCCAGGTGTCAATTTCTTCCTGGTGAGCGATAGCGAACCAGCATTGTATGGAGAAATCCGGCTTCGCCGGATTCGATAGAAAAATGTACAAATTTAGCTTGCTGTCAAAACAAAAATATATATATGCTGGCTCGCTACCGCTCGCCAGGAAAATATTGACACCTGAATGGGGATAAACGTCTTAAAATAGTAGGCTGAATGGGGCCGAATGAATACAAGCCAAAGAGAGAGGGAGAGAAAGATAAAAAAACCGAGGTGGGGTCCCTAACAAAAACACTGACTTGGGCGTTTGTTTATAGGGAATGTTTCAAAATGTTTCATCAGTGTGATAGAGTTGTTAAATGATACCTGTACCATCTTTACCTATAGTCAATGTTTAATTATGTGTCTATAGTTTAGTGTGGATGTTAGTGTGGAAGAATAAGAAGGAAGAAAATGTAAATGGACGAAGGATGGATGGAAGGATAGAAACAAAGGAAGGAGGAATGGAGGGGCAAATATAATTGAGGACTAAGGGTGAGAGGATTGAACGAATGGAAAAGGTGAAATGGATGTATGGAATGTGGGAAGAAATGGGAGAATACAAAAGGAATAATTAATGCAAGGGTGGAAGAATGAGAAGATGGAAAGAATGAAAGAAGAATGGAATGAAGGAGAGAAGAAAGAACAGATGAAAGGATAGCAAGAAGGAATAGAGGGATAGTTGAAGAAAGCAATGAAGGAAGGATTTAAGATAGAAGGATGAAAAGAAAGAAAGAGGAAGGAATAAAAAAAGGAATGATACAGAACAAAGGAAGGAAGAATGAACAGAAGGAAAGAGGAAGGGATAAAGGAAGGAATCATGCAGAAATAAGGAAGGAAGGATGAAAAGAGAAAAGAGTAATGGATGAAAAAAGGAATGATACAGGATTTAGAATACATAAATTAAATAAGGACAGGAATACATAAAGAAAGGAATGATAAAGGAATAAGGAAGGAATGATAAAGGAAGGAGATGGATCATACAAGAAGAGGCCAGCTAACGGGATTGGACTGCACATATTAAGGGGTTAGTGCTTGGTATTTGGTCGATGTATTTATATATTAACTTATTTTTGAGTTTCCTGGCTAGACCTCTATCAAGCTTAAAACAACACCCCCTAGACCCCCTTTCAAGATAAATTTGTACATTTTTTGGTAGAAAAATTTCCCGGCCGAAGGCCGCTGTCTCCTAAAATTACAGGCTCGCTATCGCTGGCCAGGAAAGAACCGACACCTAAATGGCACGAAAGGTCTTAATATTGACAAAGAAATGGGGCGAAAAGTATAAAAATCGTCAAACTAATAGAACGAACGTCTTAAAATCTCAAAACTAATATGCTAAACATGAGGGAGAAGGGGGTCCTGAAAAAACGACTGCCACCCCCTTAAAGACGTGCACAATTTGGCCGGGCCTGATTAATCTGCAAAATGGCAGACGTAAGTACATGAAGGACAATGTGTGGCTATGAAGAGGATGCTATAAACAACTATAACATACTGTATATGAAAAGGACAATGTGTGGCTATGAAGATGATGCTATAAACAACTATAACATACTGTATATGAAAAGGACAATGTGTGGCTATGAAGATGATGCTATATACAACTATAACATACTGTATATGAAAAGGACAATGTGTGGCTATGAAGAGGATGCTATAAACAACTATAACATACTGTATATGAAAAGGACAATGTGTGGATATGAACAGGATGCTATAAACAACTATAACATACTGTATATGAAAAGGACAATGTGTGGCTATGAAGAGGATGCTATAAACAACTATAACATATATGAAGAGGATGCTATAAACAACTATAACATACTGTATATGAAAAGAACCTATAAACCAAATGAAGATAACATATGAAGTTTAAGATTAAGGGGGGTGACCTGTTTTTGTTCTGTCCTTTTCTATCTTTCTCTGGCTTGTATCCATTTGGCCCCATTCAGCCTACTGTTTTAAAACGTTTATCCCCATCCAGGTGTAAATTTTTTACTGGTGAGCGGTAGCGAGCCAGCATATATTCTATTTTTGTTTGACAGCAGGCTAAATTTGTACATTTTTCGATAGAAAAATGTCTCCGGCGAAGCCGGATTTCTTCATATAATGCTGGCTCGCTACGCTCGCCAGGAAGCAATCGCCACCTAGATAGGGATAAACGTCTTAAAATAGTTGGCTGAATGGGGCCGAATGGATACAAGTCAGAGACAGAGAGAAAAAAAACAGAAATAACAAAAAGCAGGTCACCCCCCTTAATATATAGATACTAAACATGATAAAAAAATACTATTTTCTGTTAATACTATGCAGAATCAAGTGTGCAGTGTATCGTATAAATAAAATATATATTTAAAGTATATTTAATTCAAGGGACTGGAGTTTTCGCAGAGAGGATCCAGTCCTGACGTTATTCTTGACTTACAGTGTGCTGGCTTAATAATCCAATAGGGTTGATAGCCTCTGAAGTCCTATTTTAACTAACTAATATTTTAACTAATTATACATAATTACTTCATCATTTCTAATTCATTATAACCTCAGATAATACCCATTATTTCTCTTTCTATCCCCCAATCTTTAATATTTATCACAACACAAATCTTAAAATACGATCCCAGCAATATCACGACGCATTGCGTGTTCCACCTCAGTGTGTCAACTGGAAAATATATGTATATAAGAATAATCAACCACCTGACAAAAAAAAATATATATATATATATATATATAAATTATATATACCGTATAAATTAATGACACAGAGCATAAGATTAATAATTCAGAAAGCAAGCAGGATGCTACAAAATTAATACATCAATAAATAAACTGGTCAGCATATCAAGTGCAATACGAATGTCAATTTGTATACAGTATAAATCAATGAAAAAAAAAAAAAAAAAAAAAAAAAAGTATATATATATACCGTATATACTGTATATATATGGAGAGAGAGAGAGAGAGAGAGAGAGAGAGAGAGAGAGAGAGAGAGAGAGAGAGAGAGAGAGCGAGAGAGAGAGAGAGAGAGAGAGCTACATAGAGCTACATAGATACACAGACCACACAGACCTCAAGGTCCTTACTAGGCAGTCTGGCCTTACAAACTATATATGTATACATGCATATATATATATATATATATATATATATATATATATATATATATATATATACACCGGTACATACATATACACACATACACAACATATACACATACATACATACACACATACATACATATACACTGTATATACAGTATATATATACATACTGTACAGTGCACACACATACATACACATACATACATTTTTTTTTTTTTTTTTTTTTTTTCATATCACCCCAGCCCTCTGCAGATAGAGGTCAAGCCTTCCCTTGAAAGCGTTTATTGTGTCGCTCTCCACCACTCTCGCTGGTAGTTTATTCCACTCTGTCGCCACACTGTAGGTGAAGAAACTCTTTGTGACATCTAGGTTTGCCTTTTTGGTTTTTAATTTCATTCCATTTCCGCGAGTTTAATTAGTATTGTTTAATGTGAATAGTGCATTTACATCGAGAAACCTTTTAGTATCTTAAAGCACTCAATAAGCTGACCCCTCAACCTCCTCTTTTTTAATGAGAACAGGTTCAATCGTTTAAGTCTTTCTTCATATGGTTTATTTCTTAATGAGGGTATCATCTTCGTCGCTCTACGCTGTACTGACTCGAGTCTTACAATGTCCTTGATCAGATAAGGTGACCAGACTGCACACCATATTCAAGGTGGGGCCCCACCATACTTTTGAACAGTGGCACTATTACGTTTTCATGTTTATATGTAAATTTTCGTTTAATAAAGCCCAATGCTATGTTTGCCTTATTTGCAGCTGCTATACATTGATCGGAAGTTTTTAGGTTTTCAGATATTAGTACCCCTAGTTCTTTTACTACCGTTGCGGTTTTTATTTGTTTGCCATTCATTTCGTATTTGTATTTCATATTTCTGCTACCAACCTGCAGCACCTGACATTTATCGACATTGAAGGGCATCTGCCATTTTTTCGACCACTCTGATATCTTGTTTAAATCAGATTGCAACGCATTTCTATCATCTTCGTTCAGGACTGTATTTCCTATTTTTGTATCGTCGGCGAATTTGGAAATGGTGTTGTTTACCCCTACATCAATATCGTTAATGTAAACAGGACCGGTCCAAGGACTGAACCCTGTGGAACTCCACTAGTGACAGGTTCCCACTCCGATTCCACTCCATTTATCACCACTCTCTGTCTTCTGTCTGTAAGCCAATTTTTTATCCAAGAATGAATTTCACCTTTGATACCTATCCTCTCCAGTTTAGCCAATAGTTTTCGGTGAGGCACCTTGTCGAAAGCTTTTTGAAAGTCCAAGAAGATTATATCTAGTGATTTCGTCATGTCGTTATATGTGAATAGTTTGTTATAAAATTCAATCAAATTTGTTAGGCATGACTTATTTGATCTAAAGCCGTGTTGACTATTTTTGATTAGGTTGTTTGATTCGAGGTAATCTACTATCTTATCTCTAAGGATTTTTTCCATGATTTTCCTACAATTTAAGTTAGACTAATTGGTCTGTAATTACTCGCTTTGGCCTTGCTACCCTTCTTGTATATCGGCGTAATGTTCGCATCTTTCCAATCACTCGGTACAATCCCCTGTAGTAATGATAAGTTAAATAGTTGTGTCAGGGGTTTTGCTATTTCGTCCTTAACATTCTTAATTATTTTCGGGTGGAGCATGTCGGGTCCCGGGGTCTTATTTACGTTTAAATTACTCAATTTGCTTTGTACTTCGCTAACACTGATGGTGAAATCTCCTATCACATGAGTTGAGGTGTTATTTTCAAGGGTATGATCGATAATTTCTTCTGTGAAAACTGAGCCAAAATATTTGTTGAGCAGATTTGCCGTGTTTGTGTCACCTGTTATTGTCTGGCCATCTTCTATTAGCGGTCCGATTCCGCTTTTGATCTGTTTATTTTTATTTATGTAACTGTAGAATTTTTTGGGGTTTGTGGCACTTTCTCTGGCAATAGTCATTTCGTAATTGAGAGAGAGAGAGAGAGAGAGAGAGAGAGAGAGAGAGAGAGAGAGAGAGAGAGAGAGAGAGAGAGAGAGAGAGAGAGAGAGAGAGAGAGAGAGAGAGAGAGAGAGAGAGAGAGAGAGAGAGAGAGAGAGAGAGAGAGAGAGAGAGAGAGAGAGAGAGAGAGAGAGGCCTTATAATCTCTGAGTAAAAAGTCCTACAGATGGCCTTATAATCTCTGAGTAAAAAGTCCTACAGATGCACAAAGAGGCCAAATAAACATAATAACAGATAAGGAAATATTAGTGGAAACAAAACAATGGGAATATTCATATTACAAAACTATATCTTAATATCCCTTTAAGGGGGGTGACCTGCTTTTTGTTATTTCTGTCCTTTTCTCTCTTTCTCTGGCTTGTATCCATTCGGCCCCATTCAGCCAACTATTTTAAGACGTTTATCCCCATCTAGGTGTCGATTTCTTCCTGGCGAGCGATAGCGAGCCAGCATTATATGAAGAAATCCGGCTTCGCCGGAGACATTTTTCTATCAAAAAATTTACAAATTTAGCCTGCTGTCAAACAAAAGTAAATAATATACTGGCTCGCTACCGCTCACCAGTAAAAAATTGACACCTGGATGGGGAAAACGTCTTAAAACAGTAGGCTGAATGGGGCCAAATGGATACAAGCCAGAGAAAGATAGAAAAGGACAGAACAAAAACAGGTCACCTCCCTTAAGAAACGAGGACGCCTTTCTTTCTTTTGTTCTGGCTATTAGCAGGAAGTTTAATCCAACTTACGAAGGAATTATGGGAGTCAAAGGGTTAATTGAGAGAGAAGTCACCCATTCCATTCCAGTAGAGGGCCTTTCAAACCCGAGTAGAAATCGTCTAATGTTAGCCAGGATAAAGTGATTAGGGGTCTTTGAATACAGGAGGGTTAAGGAGGGATGGGCTATTTATTGGCAATTTTTGTTTTTTTTCTCCCCAGACCCCCCTTCGAGATAAACGTGTACATTTTTCGGTAGAAAAATCGTCCGGGACAATTACAGGCTTGCTATCGCTTGCCAGGAACAAAATGACACCTACTGTATATGGCACGACATGTCCTAATATTAACAAATAAATGAGGTGAAAGGTCTTAAAATTGCCAAAGTAATGGGTTGAAATTCTTAAAATCTGAAAACTAATGGGACTAAACATGAGGGAGAAGGGGAACCAGAAAAACGGCATATCTCCCCTTAAAATTATACCCCGCTATAATATCACCCTGAGCCCTCAATAACTCACGGGGGGGGGGGACCTGCTTTTTTCTTTCTCTCTCCTTTTCTCTCTTTCTCTGGCTTGTATCCATTCGGCCCCATTCAGCCAACTGTTTTAAGACGTTTATCTCCATCCAGGTGTAGATTTCTTACTGGCGAGCGATATCGAGCCAGCATTGTATGGAGAAATTCGGCTTCGCTGGAGACAATTTTTCTATCGACAAATTTAGCTTGCTGTCAAAACAAAAATATATATATGCTGGCTTGCTACCGCATGCCAGGAAAATATTGACACCTGGATGGGGGTAAACGTCTTAAAGCAGTAGGCTGAATGGGGCCGAATGGATACAAACCAGAGAAAGAGGGAGAGAGAGAGAGACAAAAGTGAGGTGGGCTCCCTTAACTCACTCTTGGGGGTTGCATGATCCAGTTCATTACATCAGCGGTGTTGGTATTCTGAAGTCATCATAGGCATTATTCTTAATGTGGGTGATGTCTGTGTTAAGGGGGGTGACCTGTTTTGTTTTGTTTTTCTCCTTTTCTCTCTTTCTCTGGCTTGTATCCATTCGGCCCCATTCAGCCAACTATTTTAAGACGTTTATCCCCATCTAGGTGTCGATTTCTTCCTGGCGAGCGATAGCGATCCAGCATTATATGTAGAATTCCGGCTTCGCCGGAGAAATTTTTCTATCGAAAAATGTACACATTTAGCCTGCTGTCAATTTTTTTTTAAATATGCTGGCTCGCTACCGCTCACCAGTAAAAATTTGACACCGGAATGGGGATAAACGTCTTAAAACAGTAGGCTGAATGGGGCCGAATGGATACAAGCGAGAGAAAAGGTGATAACAAAAAGCAGGTCACCCACCTTAAGCAGGTATCACACGAGCGCTTTTTCCCTCCACATTTATCCTCTGGCAGCTTAGGTCAACATTATAACTATTTCTGTCAGATAAATTCATCAATCATCAGTCTAGTTTCCTATACCAGTGCAAAATATTCTAGAAATGTTGCCAGAAAAATGTTGATTATCGAATGTTGGCTATAAAAGCTCTCGTGTGATACCGGCATTAGTGTGGCCTTTCGTGCGCTGCCTTGGCCTGGCTTCACTACACACACACACACACACACACACGGACACGCATACACGAACATATACACTCTCACATATATATACATGCAAACACACGCACGTATGAACATGCACTCACACATAAACAAACCCAAACACGTGCACATATTAAGGGAGGCCACCTCGCTTTTTTTCTCTTTCTCTCTCTCTCTCTTTGGTTTGTATCCATGCGGCCCCATTCAGCCAACTGTTTTAAGACGATTACCCCCATCCAGGTGACAATATTTTCCTGGCGAGCGGTAGCGAGCCAGCATATACTGTATATATTTTTGTTTTGACAGCAAGCTAAATTTGTACATTTTTCGATAGAAAAATGTCTCCAGCGAAGCCGGATTTCTCCATACAACGGCGGCTCGCTATCGCTCGCCAGGAAGATATCGACACCTGGATGGGGATAAACGTCTTAAAACAGTTGGCTGCATGGGGCCGAATAGATACAAGCCAGGGAAAGAGAGAAAAGGAGAGAAAACAAAAACGGTGACCCCCCCTATACTAAAGAATATAGACACATGCACACAGTCAAATACATACACACACTCTTACCTATGCACACGCACATTCAAACACACGCACATATATACACACACATACACACTCCGACACACATGAATACGCACACACACCACCTTTCTCATAAATATATTACCTGGTTTTTATTACACTATCAATTTGCTTCTCTCTCTCTCTCTCTCTCTCTCTCTCTCTCTCTCTCTCTCTCTCTCTCTCTCTCTCTCTCTCTCTCTCTCAATATAGTAACTGGTTTCAATTTGCAAATGATTAATCTATATAATTATTTACCTGTATTCTGAATCACATTTATAATATATTTCAGCATACAGTATATTCCACTTAAAATGTATGATAATGTTCACCCTTATTGCTCTTAAGGGGGGGTGACCTCCTTTGTTTCCTCTTCTTCTCTCTCTTTCTCTGGCTTGATCCATTTGGCCCCATTCAGCTTACTGTTTTAAGACGTTTATCCCCATCCAGGTGTCAATTTTTTACTGGTGAATGGTAGCGATCCAGCATACTGTTTAAATGTTTTTGACAGCAGGCTAAATTTGTACATTTTTCGATAGAAAAATGTCTCCGGCGAAGCCTGATTTCTTCATATAATGCTGGCTCGCTTTCGCTCGTCAGGAATAAATCGACACCTAGATGGGGATGAACATCTTGAAATAGTTGGCTGAATGGGGCCGAATTGATACAAGCCAGAGAAAGAGAGAAAAGGAGAGAAATAACAAAAATCAGTCCATCTAGGATCTATCCATCAACATATTTACCCAAGTATTTACACTCGCCCATCCCTTCACCTAACCATCCACCCACTCACTCATCCATTCATCTACCCACCCATCCATCCGCTCATCCCTTCACCTAACCATCCACCCATGCATCCACCCACGCATCCATCCACCCACCCATCCCTTCACCTAACCATCCACCCGCTCATCCCTTCACCTAACCATCCACCCACCCATCCCTTCACCTAACCATCCACCCACCCACCCACGCATCCATCCACCCACCCATCCCTCTCCAATTTTCTTTCCCTAAAACCGATTTCCACTAACTCAGGGCCAACTAAATTATTGTTTCTGGCGCCTGAATATGTTAGCAGTTCGTCAGGAAAAAGACAGGTTTTTACAACTTTTACGATCAGACTTCTGGGAATTTTCTCTCTCTCACTCGTTCCGGAAAACTTAGAAACAACTGACACGGGAAAAGCTTTAGTATATATATATATTGGAGCATTTTTGTATTTTAAGGGGGAGGAAGTCGCCTTTTCTGGACCCCCTTCTCCCTAAGATTTAGCATATACATTTTGAGAGCTTAAGACCTTCGTTTCGTTAGTTTTTCGATTTTGAGACCTTTCACCTCATTTCTTTGTCAATATTAGACCTTTCGTGCCTTTTAGGTGTCGATTTTTTCCTGGCGAGTGGTAGCGAGCCTGTAATTTTTGAAGGAACCCGGCCTTCGGTCGGGAAATTTTTCTACCGGAAAATGTACAAATGTATCTTGAAGGCCGGTACCTCCTAAGTTACAGGCTCGCTAACATTAGCCAGGAAAAAATCAACACCTAAATGGTATGAACGGTCTTAAATTGGGCGAAATGCCTTAAAATCGCCACACAAACGGAGCAAACGTCTTAAAATCTCAAAAACTAATAAGGCTAAGCATGAGGGAGAAGGGGGTTCGAAAAGAAAATCCCCTAAGTGATAATCTCCCCTTAACCCGAGAAAGAAGAAAATCCTCATAAGAGGTTTGGTGGGCAAAGGCGAAGGACCTCATAAGATCCAAGGCCTAAAACCACCTTTTAAAACACCTCAGTGGCACTCAAAACAAAACAATATATGATTAGGTGAGATAATTCCCCCCAATTACGTGCTACTATTCCTACATATGTGTCCCCCCCTTCCCCCTATCCTCAATTATCACCTATTTTTCCTCTTATTCCCCCCTTTATCGGGTAATTTTCGGGGCGAAGATTTATTGCCAAGATGTTGGCCATAATTACTGTAAGCTGCCTTAAGGCTCCCAAGGTGGCACCACAGGGACATTATTCACCATGTTCACTGGCTCACCGGCCTTGATGGCTACTCAGTGTCATCTCATTTTGGTTGATATAGTCTTCAATTACACGACCAACTACCTGATTAATGCAAGACCCTCATCAAGTCCTGGTACAGTTGGCTGCTGCATAGGTTCATCTACCCGACATAATATACCTGCACACACTGAATACTAGAACTTTTCCCCGTAGTTACGTCAGTCTAGGTATGTATAATTATAGGCTAAAGAGTGAAATTCGTTTTTATCTTTTACTGTACTTCCCATTTCTCAACTTATGCTTCCTCTATCCTCTCTACTCTCCTACTTTTCCATAGCCATCTGATCTGAAATATGGACAGTTCTGTAAATACACTTATTGAAACGAGAACCTAACAATGAATGTATCAGTCTATATATATTCTTTAAAGGTGGGGTTTATTCTCCTATACAGTGTGCTCTAGAAAATTCCGCAGCACAAGTATCCATATACAGTAAATTAGTACCGTGATCATTGGTCGGGTTAAGGGGAGGTTTTTAGTTCGTTCCCTAGAATTCCATCAATCTTAAAATTACACCCCCTAGACCCCCTTTCAAGATAAATTTGTACATTTTTCGGTAGAAAAATGTCCCGGCTGAAAGCCGGTTCCTCTTAAATTAGAGGCTCGCTATCGCTCGCCATGATAAAATCGACACCTGAATTGCACGAAAGGTCTTAATATGGGGTGAAAGTTCTTAAAATCGCTAAACTAATGAGGCAAACGTTTTATAATATCAAAAGCAATGGGGCTAAACATGAGGTAGAAGGAAGTTCGAAAACAAATCCCTCAAGTGGAAACCTCCCCTTAAACTAATAATTCTGAGGACTCTGTGTATTATCTCGATCCATTCAACTTGACAATTATTTAATGCCTGTATCACACGAGTCCATTTTCCTTTAAGGGAGCCCACCTCGCTTTTTTCTCTTTCTCTCCCTCTCTCTTTGGCTTGTATCCATTCGGCCCCATTCAGCCTACTTTTTAAAGACGTTTACCCCCATCCCGGTGTCAATATTTTCTTGGCGAGCGGTAGTGAGCCAGCATATATATATTTTTGTTTTGACAGCAAGCTAAATTTGTACATTTTTCGATAGAAAAATGTCTCCGGTGAAGCCGGATTTCTCCATACAAAGCTGGCTCGCTAACCCTCGCCAGGAAGAAATCGACACCTGGATGGGGATAAACGTCTTAACACAGTTGGCTGAATGGAGCCGAATGGATACAAGTCAGAGAAAGAGAGAAAAGAAGAGAAAGATAAAAAAAAAGCAGGTGACCCGCCTTAATACAATTCATCACAAATCCTGATAAACTGGAACGAACCTAACATAACCTATCAAATCCTAACCTGCAGTTGGTCAGGTGTGGCTATTTGAATTCTGTGATAGCCCTTTAGTAGTATATATTTTGAAAATGAAAAACAAAACAATGGGTGGTTGACATGGCCATATCCGCGAATTATCAGCGATTAATGTCTTATATATTATATTTGTGACTCCGGTGAAAATTAGCCCAACTAATTAACCTTACCTGACCTAATTTTGGGTAAGGTATGTTCGACTAATTAATTTCACTAACGCAGCATCATAATTTTCTATTTTTGGTGGCGCAGCGGTCATTTAGCGAGGAATCTTAAGGGGGGGGGGGGTAATATTTTTGTTTTTATCTTTCTCACCTTTTCTCTCTTTCCCTGACTTGTATCCATTTGGCCCCATTCAGCCAACTGTTTAAGAAGTATATCCCCATCCAGGTGTCGATTTCTTCCTGGCGAGCGATAGCGAGCCAGCATTGTATGGAGAAATCCGGCTTCGCCGGAGACATTTTGCTATCGAAAAATTTACAAATTTAGCTTGCTGTAAAACAAAAAATATATAGATGCTGGCCAGGAAAATATTGACACCTGGATGGGGGTAAACGTCTTAAAACAGTAGGCTGAAAGGGACCGAATGGATACAAGCCAAAGAGAGAGGAGAGAAAGAGAAAAAAACCCGGCAACCCCCCTTAATACTATGGGGTGGACACTCAGATGATATAATCTCTCGCTCACTCATAAATATTCCTGGACTTCACCTATTGCTATTTATGAAAGTTTATATCTGGAAACGAATTTATGGAAATACTTTTCTATACATCAAAGACAAAACTATAATATTGATTAAAAGGCAAGTTCTATTCAAATATCAATCCAGAGAGATATTGCTGCATAACATAACATAAGGAGTCCAGGAATTCCTATGGGTGAGCTAGAGACTATGTCATCCGAGTGTACCTGACTGTCAAGGTAATTAGAGACTATGTCATCCGATTGTACCTGACTGTCAAGGTAGTTATAGACTATGTCATCCGAGTGTACCTGACTGTCAAGGTAATTAGAGACTATGTCATTCGAGTGTACCTGACTGTTAAGGTAATTAGAGACTATGTCATCCGAGTGTACCTGACTGTCAAGGTAATTAGAGACTATGTCATCCGAGTGTACCTGACTGTCAAGGTAATTAGAGACTATGGCATCCGAGTGTACCTGACTGTCAAGGTAATTAGAGACTATGGCATCCGAGTGTACCTGACTGTCAAGGTAATTATAGATTATGGCATCCGAGTGTACCTGACTGTCAAGGTAATTAGACTATGGCATCCGAGTGTACCCGACTGTCAAGGTAATTAGAGACTATGGCATCCGAGTGTACCTGACTGTCAAGGTAATTAGATACTATGTCATCCGAGTGTACCTGACTGTCAAGGTAATTATAGACTATGTCATCCGAGTGTACCTGACTGTCAAGGTAATTAGATACTATGTCATCCGAGTGTACCTGACTGTCAAGGTAATTAGAGACTATGGCATCCGAGTGTACCTGACTGTCAAGGTAATTAGAGACTATGGCATCCGAGTGTACCTGACTGTCAAGGTAATTAGAGACTATGTCATCCGAGTGTATCTGACTGTCAAGGTAATTAGACTATGGCATCCGAGTGTACCTGACTGTCAAGGTAATTAGAGACTATGGCATCCGAGTGTACCTGACTGTCAAGGTAATTAGATACTATGTCATCCGATTGTACCTGACTGTCAAGGTAATTATAGACTACGGCATCCGAGTGTACCTGACTGTCAAGGTAGTTATAGACTATGGCATCCGAGTGTACCTGACTGTCAAGGTAATTAGAGACTATGGCATCCGAGTGTACCTGACTGTCAAGGTAATTAGAGACTATGTCATCCGAGTGTATCTGACTGTCAAGGTAATTAGACTATGGCATCCGAGTGTACCTGACTGTCAAGGTAATTAGAGACTATGGCATCCGAGTGTACCTGACTGTCAAGGTAATTAGATACTATGTCATCCGATTGTACCTGACTGTCAAGGTAATTATAGACTACGGCATCCGAGTGTACCTGACTGTCAAGGTAGTTATAGACTATGGCATCCGAGTGTACCTGACTGTCAAGGTTATTAGAGACTATGTCATCCGAGTGTACCTGACTGTCAAGGCAATTAGAGACTATGGCATCCGAGTGTACCTGACTGTCAAGGTAATTAACGCTGGGTGTAGTTTGTTACTACAGTGAACGGTTCAGCCGATGTTAGTGACCAGCAAATTATGTGGAAAAGCACTGGCCAAATTATAATAGTGGCTTGTCATTGCTTCCATGTTTTTAGATGCAATGACCTCTGCGACACAATCTTACAATAGACTATAACAATGACCTCTGCGACACAATCTTACAATAGACTATAACAATGACCTCTGCGACACAATCTTACAATAGACTATAACAATGACCTCTGCGACACAATCTTACAGTAGACTATAACAATGACCTCTGCGACACAATCTTACAATAGACTATAACAATGACCTCTGCGACACAATCTTACAGTAGACTATAACAATGACCTCTGCGACACAATCTTTCAAAAGACTATAACAATGACCTCTGCGACACAATCTTACAGTAGACTATAACAATGACCT
Source organism: Paralithodes platypus (assembly GCA_032716605.1). Classification (NCBI taxonomy): domain Eukaryota; kingdom Metazoa; phylum Arthropoda; class Malacostraca; order Decapoda; family Lithodidae; genus Paralithodes; species Paralithodes platypus. The sequence goes on along the minus strand of CM064577.1, from coordinate 9,665,611 downwards.
CTGCGACACAATCTTACAGTAGACTATAACAATGACCTCTGCGACACAATCTTACAAAAGACTATAACAATGACCTCTGCGACACAATCTTACAGTATAACAATGACCTCTGCGACACAATCTTACAGTAGACTATAACAATGACCTCTGCGACACAATCTTACAGTAGACTATAGCAATGACCTCTGCGACACAATCTTACAAAAGACTATAACAATGACCTCTGCGACACAATCTTACAATAGACTATAACAATAACCTCTGCGACACAATCTTACAATAGACTATAACAATGACCTCTGCGACACAATCTTACAGTAGACTATAACAATGACCTCTGCGACACAATCTTACAAAAGACTATAACAATGACCTCTGCGACACAATCTTACAAAAGACTATAACAATGACCTCTGCGACACAATCTTACAGTAGACTATAACAATGACCTCTGCGACACAATCTTACAGTAGACTATAACAATGACCTCTGCGACACAATCTTACAAAAGACTATAACAATGACCTCTGCGACACAATCTTACAGTAGACTATAACAATGACCTCTGCGACACAATCTTACAGTAGACTATAACAATGACCTCTGCGACACAATCTTACAGTAGACTATAACAATGACCTCTGCGACACAATCTTACAAGACTAACAATGACCTCTGCGACACAATCTTACAATAGACTATAACAATGACCTCTGCGACACAATCTTACAATAGACTATAACAATGACCTCTGCGACACAATCTTACAATAGACTATAACAATGACCTCTGCGACACAATCTTACAAAAGACTATAACAATGACCTCTGCGACACAATCTTACAGTAGACTATAACAATGACCTCTGCGACACAATCTTACAGTAGACTATAACAATGACCTCTGCGACACAATCTTACAGTAGACTATAACAATCTCAGCTACCGCTTCAACAAGATGGCTTTTCTTCATTCTGCTGAGAATGGGATTTCAATTGAAGTCTTGCCTAAAAACAATCACACTTTATTCGTCTGATTAGGGTGAGAAACGAATGATATTTTTTTCATAAATAATTACTTCTAAGCAATATATATACTCAAATAATTAGCAATTATTATGTCAATGTGTCGTTAAAATAATAGTACTGTATTATTAACAAGATCTACCGAATCGTCGTGAGTTTCTCAGGGTTCTATATATATCGTTTGGCCCATGTAGCACAGTAGCCTACATTCGGTAAGTCAAATCTATCTACATACTAAATTTCAGCTCAGTATATCAATACAGCAATAATTCAAAATTATTTAATTCACACGCCACCTCTGTTCCACAACAAGATCAACAGCAACAAGATCAACAACAACAAGGACAATAACAACAAGCATAACAACAACAAGAATAACAACAATCATAACAACAACAATAACGACAATTGCAACACTTACAACACAGATCATACATAGACCTTCGGCGTCCAGCCTCAGGTAAAACAAGTTAAGTAAAATGAAGAAGCACCATATCTCTCTCTCTCTCTGCCTCCCCCCCCCCCCAGCCCCGCCCCGCCCCCACCCCTAGGCATGTTCAAAGGAAACTAATCACCAACAAAACGACCAGTCTGGGCGAAAAATAGCAATTGCAATAGCCTGCATTGAGAGAAGATACCTGATTTTTGCTCGTTACCTTTTTCGCCCAAATTTTTGTAAATTGTGCATAAATATAAGGCACTATTTAGTTTGAAGTGAGTCTGGAGAGACATTTTTTAAAGCTAAGGGACAAACTAAATCATATTGACTTGACAAAAGCAAAAACAATAAAAAACTTACAATATTTATTTAAAAACGCCATAATAACACTCAAAGACGTCGGATGATCTAGTGTAAAGCTTCAGTTATTGTAAGCAGACGCAAGGATCTAGGTTATCTATTAGATCAGGTAAGTAATGGATAATATTGAAAGTAGACAGTTTCATATGGTGCTAAGTTTTATTATGTTGTGAGCTGCTATGTTATGTTATATTATGTAATGATAAATATTGTAGTTGTTGGGTGATGCTGAAAACGTAGTTGTTGTGTGATGCTAAATTTTGTAGTTGCTGTGTGATGCTAAATTGTCGTTGCTGTGCGATACTAAATTTTGTAGTTGTGTGATACTAAATTGTAGTTGCTGTGTGATACTAAATTGTAGTTGCTGTGTGATGCTAAATTGTAGTTGCTGTGTGATGCTAAATTGTAGTTGCTGTGTGATGCTAAACTGTAGTTGTTGTGTGATGCTAAATTGTAGTTGCTGTGTGATGCTAAATTGTAGTTGCTGTGTGATGCTAAACTGTAGTTGCTGTGTGATCTAAACTGTAGTTGTTGTGTGATGCTAAATTGTCGTTGCTGTGTGATGCTAAATTGTAGTTGTTGGGTGATGCTAAAATTGTCGTTGCTGTGTGATGCTAAATTGTAGTTGCTGTGTGATGCTAAAATTGTCGTTGTTGTGTGATGCTAAATTGGCGTTGCTGTGTGATGCTAAATTGTACTTGCTGTGTGATGCTAAATTGGCGTTGCTGTGTGATGCTAAATTGTCGTTGTTGTGTGATGCTAAATTGTAGTTGTTGTGTGATGCTAAAATTGTCGTTGTTGTGTGATGCTAAAATTGTCGTTGTTGTGTGATGCTAAAATTGTCGTTGCTGTGTGATGCTAAATTGTACTTGCTGTATGATGCTAAATTGTCGTTGTTGTGTGATGCTAAATTGGCGTTGCAGTGTGATGCTAAATTGTCATTGTTGTGTGATGCTAAATTTTGTAGTTGTTGTGTGATGCTAAATTGTCGTGTTGCTGTGTGATGCTAAATTGTAGTTGTTGTGTTGTTGTTGTTGTTGTCGTTCACTAAGCTGCCTAGCCGAACAGCCCCGAATCTCTAAGGATGGCCATGGCCACGGTCGGGCTTTCCCACAGAGCTCTCAAGGAGTGTATATTGTGTTGTGGCGTACGTGATTGTGTGAAATGCAGTCTTCTATGATGTGTTTAATGGTATGGGGTGCTGTGTTACATCCCGGGCAGGTGTCAATGTTTGAGTCATCCAGTCTCTTCTGATAGATCAGAAGAGCTGGATGGTGCCCGCATCTCAGCCTGGCCAGGTGGACTCTGTCCTCGCGAGAAAGGGAGGATTCAGAAGAATGGATTTCGGGAGGTCGTGCCTGCAGCTGTGTGTTGTCTATGAGTAATTGGATGGAGCGGCTAGAAATAAGAGTATGAATGTGCTTCTGGAAGCTGGTTTGGGGTGGACAGAGAGGGAGAGAAGACAGTATTTGTGTGTGATACCGTGTGGTGGGTGTTGTTGGGATATTTCTTGGTGTCTATGGGTGTGTTGCTGAAAATGGGATCTAAATATTGAAGTGTTGCCAAAAAGCAATCATGTACACACACACACACATATATATATATATATATATATATATATATATATATATATATATATATATATATATATATATATATATATATATATATATATATATAATTATATATATATATATATATTTTAGTTACTGTATGATACTAAATTGTAGTTGTTATGTAATGCTAAATTGTAGTTGTTGTGTGATACTAAATTGTAGTTGTTATGTGATGCTAAATTGTAGTTGTTGTGTGATACTAAATTGTAGTTGTTATGTAATGCTAAATTGTAGTTGTTATGTGATGCTAAATTGTAGTTGTTATGTAATGCTAAATTGTAGTTGATGTGTGATGCTAAATTGTAGTTGTTATGTGATACTAAATTGTAGTTGTTATGTGATACTAAATTGTAGTTGTTATGTAATTCTAAATTGTAGTTGATGTGTGATGCTAAATTGTAGTTGTTGTGTGATACTAAATTGTAGTTGTTATGTGATACTAAATTGTAGTTGTTATGTGATACTAAATTGTAGTTGTTATGTAATGCTAAATTGTAGTTGATTTGTGATACTAAATTGTAGTTGTTATGTGATGCTAAATTGTAGTTGTTATGTGATACTAAATTGTAGTTGTTATGTAATTCTAAATTGTAGTTGATGTGTGATGCTAAATTGTAGTTGTTGTGTGATACTAAATTGTAGTTGTTATGTGATACTAAATTGTAGTTGTTATGTGATACTAAATTGTAGTTGTTATGTAATGCTAAATTGTAGTTGATTTGTGATACTAAATTGTAGTTGTTATGTGATGCTAAATTGTAGTTGTTATGTGATACTAAATTGTAGTTGTTATGTAATGCTAAATTGTAGTTGATGTGTGATGCTAAATTGTAGTTGATGTGTAATGCTAAATTGTAGTTGTTATGTAATGCTAAATTGTAGTTGTTGTGTAATGCTAAATTGTAGTTGATGTGTGATGCTAAATTTTAGTTGTTATGTGATGCTAAATTGTAGTTGTTGTGATGCTAAATTGTAGTTGATGTGTGATGCTAAATTGTAGTTGATGTGTGATGCTAAATTTTAGTTATTTGATTCTAAATTGTAGTTGATGTGTGATGCTAAATTTTAGTTATTTGATTCTAAATTGTAGTTGTTGTGTGATGATAAATTGTAGTTAATGTGTGATGCTAAATTGTTGTTGTTATGTGATGCTAAATTGTAGTTGTTGTGTGATACTAAATTGTAGTTGATGTGTGATGCTAAATTTTAGTTATTTGATTCTAAATTGTAGTTGATGTGTGATGCTAAATTTTAGTTATTTGATTCTGAATTGTAGTTGTTGTGTGATGCTAAATTTTAGTTATTTGATTCTAAATTGTAGTTGATGTGTGATGCTAAATTTTAGTTATTTGATTCTGAATTGTAGTTGATGTGTGATGCTAAATTTTAGTTATTTGATTCTAAATTGTAGTTGATGTGTGATGCTAAATTTTAGTTATTTGATTCTAAATTGTAGTTGATGTGTGATGCTAAATTTTAGTTATTTGATTCTGAATTGTAGTTGATGTGTGATGCTAAATTTTTGTTATTTGATTCTAAATTGTAGTTGATGTGTGATGCTAAATTTTAGTTATTTGATTCTAAATTGTAGTTGATGTGTGATGCTAAATTTTAGTTATTTGATTCTGAATTGTAGTTGTTGTGTGATGCTAAATTGTAGTTGATGTGTGATGCTAAATTGTTGTTGTTATGTGATGCTAAATTGTAGTTGTTGTGTGATGCTAAATTGTAGTTGATGTGTGATGCTAAATTGTAGTTGATGTGTGATGCTAAATTGTAGTTGCTGCCTTCTGTAAGACAATTTATGCTATACTTCTCAGCTTTATTTCATAATTATGCTGTTGTATTTTTACTGCGCTACGATATTTCTGTTATATTGCATATTACTTTATATTATGTTAAAATACACGATAAACTATTTTATTATTAAAAGTGTTTAGTGTTATGTTATGCTGAACTATGCAAGTATATGTTTTTATGCTGTCATGTGATGATATGCTACCAAATACTTTACTTTACTTTAGTATTATGTCTCTATGCAAAATTCTCGCTACAGAAAAATAATATATGAGAAATAAGACTTCAAAAATTTACTATAAAAAACACTTGATAAGACGGCTAAGTGGAGTTAAAAGTGGGAAGGGTGGAGTCAAAAGAAGCCTTCCTGTAAAAACAAGAATCAAGTCCTGAGGCTTCCAAAATAAACGGAGAGTGGGCCTCGCATCAGACCACGGCATTGATGAGATGATGGATAGAGAGAAAGACACATTGATATATAAATATATTTAAACTTGGACGTATTATCATTAATCTCTGCTGGCCTGACTTACAATAGGTGGGTTATGCTGGGGACTTAGGTTTTTACTGTAGGTTTGCATCATACGGCTTCACTGGATTATCAACTGGAAGTAGATTTCTGTCTCTGCTTGCAAATGCACCGTATTATACTCAGTTGGCTTGTTTTTAAGTAACGGTCTAGGGTGTGCATTAAATCAATAATGGACGGGAATCCTACCTCACATGTTCTTGTGTCCCAAAGAATCTAGAACATCTGCACTACTCCGAGGACTAGTGTCTGTTGGGCATCAGGGATTGTTAGTGGAGAAACTAGTTTATCTATTTATTCGGTGTGAGGTTGTCGTTTGCTCCCTATTCGTTATATATATATATATATATATATATATATATATATATATATATATATATAGAGAGAGAGAGAGATTAATGGTGGATGGAAGGATGTATAACTTAATAGACGGGTATACAGTGAGAATGGTTCAATAGACATACTCTGTATGCACGGAAGGTTCAATAGATAATTTATGAATGGTTCAATAACTGAATATAAGCCTGTTTGTGTGAACATTGCGATAGATGTATAGATGAATAGTTTAATGGACGGCGACTGAGTAAATATAATAAGGGATAATATAAGGAATGAGTGAATGGACTGAACAATATGCAAATAAAGGAATGGATAAGTAGGAAGAAATATGGGTACAGATTAACCAAAAAACATATTATATGAGCGATATATAGATCAATAAGACCAATACAGAATAGTTGAGGCGACTCTAAACCATGGATGGATAGGAACTATTCTATATACCCGGTTTCTACCTATTAAAATGTAAAACTTGCAAACAAAGTCAAACCAAAACTGGGACAAAGACAATATAAAGTCAAAACAACACATCAAAATCGCTATGTGGAAACAACGCTTACTAAAATAAAATTTATGAAATGAAAGAACACAATCCACCACATAGGGTGTACAATACTACATGAGCAAGCTAATCTGGTTCCCAAGCAAACTAATTGCACACATAACAACGCACTATCGTCACGTTCAGGGAATTAGTCAATTTGGGAAGTCTAATCTAATTATTATCCTTATCAATTTTCCACAGTATTTGATATTGATCTATAACTCTTCTATGGCAAATTTAATTTTAATTTTTGAAGTTAACCATTTCTCTATTGATGAGGTTCTTGTATAGATGCTTATATTCCTTTCATACCTTGAACAATAATATTTCTAATATACAGTATATATATTATTTTCTCATGTGTGAATCAGTTAGCCGTCAGAGATTTGCTTTTCAGTCCTTTTGTCTGTGTAGTGTGTATTTGTGTGTATGTCCTTGACTGAGCCGGTGTGTTTGTATTTTGTTGATCTCTCTCTCTCTCTCTCTCTCTTCAGCAATCAGGAAGGATATAGAGCGACTGGAAAGAGTACAAGCTTGGGCTACTCTCTCTCTCTCTTCAGCATTCAGGAAGGATATAGAGCACCTGGAAAGAGTACAAGCTTGGGCTACTCTCTCTCTCTCTCTCTCTCTCTCTCTCTCTCTCTCCCTCTCTCTCTCTCTTCAGCATTCAGGAAGGATATAGAGCGACTGGAAAGAGTAAAAGCTTGGGCTACTCTCTCTCTCTCTCTTCAGCATTCAGGAAGGATATAGAGTGACTGGAAAGAGTACAAGCTTGGGCTACTCTCTCTCTCTCTCTTCAGCATTCAGGAAGGATATAGAGTGACTGGAAAGAGTACAAGCTTGGGCTACTCTCTCTCTCTCTCTCTTCAGCATTCAGGAAGGATATAGAGCGACTGGAAAGAGTACAAGCTTGGGCTACTCTCTCTCTTTCTCTCTCTTTCTCTCTCTATCTCTTCAGCATTCAGGAAGGATATAGAGCGACTGGAAAGAGTACAAGCTTGGGCTACAAAGCTTATTCCATCGATTAAAAGATTGAGCTATGGAGACCGGTTGAGAGTTCTTGATCTCTTTCCGTTGGAAACGCGCATACTACGAGCTCAACTCGCTGAAGTTTTAAAAATACTCATTGGGTTTGAAAATGTGGATTACAGCAAAATGTTTAGCCTCAATATTAATGTAACACGCAACCATAGCTGGACATTAAAAAGGTTCAGCACTATATTTGTGGAGACCTTTTCACATAATTATAAGATATGTTCTACCTGGAACAAACTCTCCTCAGAAGTTGTAAATAGTTCTTCAGTAGAGCAGTTCAAGAAGAGAGTAGATAGTATGTTATACACTCTGTAATTAATGTAATACACTACGCACTCTCATTCCACCTCGAGTATCTCCCCGGAGTGGACCGCAAGGTCTTTTGAGATACCAACCATTCCTTGTAACTCTCTCTCTCTCTCTCTCTCTCTCTCTCTCTCTCTCTCTCTCTCTCTCTCTCTCTCTCTCTCTCTCTCCTTCTCTCTCTCTCTCTCTCCTTCTCTCTCTCTCTCTCTCTCTCTCTCTCTCTCTCTCTCTCTCTCTCTCTCTCTCTCTCTCTCACACACACCAGATGATAATTGACGAACCCCCAGGTAAACAAGGCCTCATTAGCGGCAACCACGTAAACAGGTAAACTATGACTAACTTGATTACTGCCACTGTGTGTATGTGTCTGTGTCTTACTGTCTGTGTGTGTGTGTGTGTGTGTGTGTGTGTATGTGTCTGTGTCTTACTGTGTGTGTGTGTGTGTGTGTGTGTGTGTGTGTGTGTGTGTGTGTGTGTGTCTTACTGTGTGTGTGTGTGTGTGTGTGTGTGTGTGTGTGTGTGTGTGTGTGTCTTACTGTGTATGTGTGTGTGTGTGTCTGTGTCTTACTGTGTGTGTGTGTGTGTGTCTTACTGTGTGTGTGTATGTGTGTGTGTGTGTGTGTGTGTCTTACTGTGTGTGTGTGTGTGTGTGTGTGTGTGTGTCTGTGTCTTACTGTGTGTGTGTGTGTGTGTGTCTTACTGTGTGTGTGTGTGTGTGTGTGTGTGTGTGTGTGTCTTACGTGTGTGTGTATGTGTGTGTGTGTGTGTGTGTGTGTGTGTGTGTGTGTGTGTGTGTCTTACTGTGTGTGTGTGTGTGTGTGTAGTTTTCTGTGTGTGTGTGTGTGTGTGTGTGTGTGTGTGTGTGTGTGTGTGTGTATGTGTCTTACTGTGTGTGTGTGTGTGTGTGTCTGTGTGTGTGTGTGTGTCTGTGTCTTACTGTGTGTGTGTGTGTGTGTGTGTATGTGTCTGTGTCTTACTGTGTGTGTGTGTGTGTGTTTATGTGTCTGTGTCTTACTGTGTGTGTGTGTGTGTGTGTGTGTGTGTGTGTGGTGTGTGTGTGTGTGTGTGTATGTGTCTGTGTCTTACTGTGTGTGTGTGTGTGTGTGTGTGTGTGTGTGTGTGGTGTGTGTCTGTCTCTTACTGTGTGTGTGTGTGTGTGTGTGTGTGTGTGTGTGTGTGTGTGTGTGTGTCTGCGTCTTACTGTGTGTGTGTGTGGTGTGTGTGTTTGTGTGTGTGTTAGTCTGTGTATGTGTGTTTTTTGTGTGTGTGCAATAATAACAATAATTGTTGTTTTAATTTACGCTTGTAGTCTTGAGGCTGAAGATTTACAGATAATTCTTAACATAGGTACAGCACAATGTTTAACTAAGAGTTCACATGCGACCTTTGGCGACCGTGAGGTGCCTGAGCTACCACCACAGTTTATACGCAGATGCACTGGCGACAGTTCGTGTAAGCTAAAACAAGCTAACAGTTGAGCAGCTTGGCTAGGGAGGCACCACGATACAATCCTCTCCATTGGGATAGCCGATACAAACTTTAGGACTCTGGGGGACTTGAACCCTCGACCTCATGGTCAGCACATAATGCCTTAGACCACTAGACCAAACCGTGTGTGTATGTGTGTAAACAAGAAGTAAACAATGACTCATTTAGGTGGTTGTCCACTATGTGCTACCAGGATTTTGAAGGGAAAGTTATTATATTAAAATTCTTATTGTCTAGTCTATGGTGAAACCCCTGATGATAAAGAAGATACTACGAGTCAAAGGACAGTATTGTAGCATTATATTTCTATTTCTATAGCAAAATTATCTTGGAGGTTGAATATAATATATATATATATAAATAAATAACCAAATAAAGAGAAAGAGACAGACAGAGTATGAGAGATATACTGTATATGTACCTCACCTGACCCTACCCTACACTTCTCATTCAATTTGTCACCCCTGTCATTCAATTCAGATCACATATCCCTCTCTAGCACCATTTCTAAATTTGATCATCCTATACTATCACTATTACACCCACTATCTATCTATCTATACATTCCTATAATTTTATCTATCTCTGCTCTAGTTCCTCACCTGTTTGCTCCCTATATTATATACACCTCTTCCATATACCAATATCAGCATCCCATACATGCACAATTCAATTAATCTATTTCTTATCTCGTATACATTGACTTATCTATACTTTCCATTCATATATTCCATGTTTCACCCTCACAAACATTCACAATTCTTTCCTATATTCCCTCCTCCCATATATTTGTTGTTTTATCCTTCTTTTCCTTCCCCTCTTGTTCAGACCAGTGTATTATATTTTCAGACACCTTCAGCACTTTGGCAGCGACCATGTGAAACATTTGAAGCATCATGCCACCGCCAACCTATTCTAAAACATGTGACATTCCACAATAAAACAAGACTATGTACATGAGTATTCATTTACGAAGGAAAACTTGATGTCACCTAGATTCTTATAGTACATTATAATATATATATATATTAAATTTGTTACATATATCTGACTGAGTACCGTACATAACGTGTGAGTTCGTACAACAAAACGCAACCATATTATAGTATAAATTGCGATTTACACCCTTCAGCATTATGCAACATCATTGCTTTTTATTCTGGCTAATATTTGAAGATAGAATTCAGCTTGGGAATGATTTGGAAAAATCCATCTCTATTAACCCTGTGACTCCCCGAGATCCATTCAAAAGCGTTCAAAATCGTCTCATGATAGCCAGAAAAAGGAAAACTAGCGTCATGGTAGAGTGAAAGCCTTAAGGGGAGATTTCCACTTGAGGGATTATTTTCTTTACCCCTTTCTCCCTCATGTTTAGCTCCATTGCTTTTGAGATTTTAAGACGTTCGCCCCATTAGTTTGGCGTTTTAAAGAACTTTCGCCCCATTTATGTCACTTTTAAGACCTTTCGTGCCATTTAGGTGTCAATTTTTTTCTGGCAAGCGATAGCGAGCCTGTAATTTAAGAGGAATCGGCCTTCGGCCGGGAAATTTTTCTACCGAAAAATGTACAAATTTATCTTGAAAGGGAGTCAAGGGGGTGTAATTTCAAGCTTGATGGAAGTTTAAGAAACACACTAAACTCAGAACCCCTCGTATCAGGAGTCAAAGATACAGACACACTCCGGTACACATCATTCTCGCATCGTACGACTTAAGGGAAGTGACCTGCTTTTTGTTCTGTCCTTTTCTATCTTTCTCTGGCTTGTATCCATTTGGCCCCATTCAGCCTACTGTTTTAAGACGTTTATCCCCATCCAGGTGTCAATTTTTTACTGGTGAGCGGTAGCGAGCCAGCATATTTTTTATTTTTGTTTGACAGCAGGCTAAATTTGTACATTTTTCGATAGAAAAATGTCTCCGGCGGAGCCGGATTTCTTCATATAATGCTGGCTCGCTATCGCTCGCCAGGAAGAAATCGACACCTAAATGGAGATAAACGTCTTAAAATAGTTGGCTGAATGGGGCCGAATGGATACAAGCCAGAGAAAGAGAGAAAAGGAGAGAAATAACAAAAAGCAGGTCACCCCCTTTAAGTGGGGATGGACGTATTTATGTTTTCATTTATATATCTGTTTATAATTGGCTTAGTTTCCTCCCTAAGCTATCAATGCCCCCCCCCCCCCCCCCGACCCTCCTTCAATTTGTTTTTCCTGGTCTAAGGCCGGATCCTCTTCAATTACAAGCTTGCTATCGCTCGCCAGGAAATAATCGACAATTTTATGGCGCGAAAAGTCTTAATATTGACACACACATGGGATGAAAGGTCCTAAAATCGCCAAACTAATGATCCGAACGTCAACAAATCTGAAAACTAATGGGGCTAAGCATGAGGGAGAAGAGGGCCCAGAAAAACGACCCAGCTCCCCTTAACTGGTTAAGCTCCGTGTGTTCATTTGTGACATTTTGACTTTAACGTACATAGAAATTGGCTCTAAATAACTCTTTCAATTTGAGGGGACACTCGTTACAGACAGCTTTGCCTTTTGTCTCCTTAGAAAAAAATAAAGGAAAAGAAAACAAAACACAAGAAAAAACAGCCCAAGTGTGTTAATTAAAAGAGCAATTAGGATAATTAAGATGGTGATGATATTGTTAATGGCAATACGTACGATGATAAAGATGATAATTATGATGATGCCGATGATGATATAGACGATACTGATGGTAATTGCTTTCTAATGAAGCTTGTAAAAGATGTCACATATATTTCCGTAACATACATTTCCAACACACCCATCAACCCCCACTCCCCCTATCTCTCTCTCACTCACTCACACACACACACTCTCTCTCTCAGCAACAGGAATGGATCGATGTAGAGAGGGAATGTGATTATCTTGTCACTATTATAGCGTCGAGAGAGAGAGAGAGAGAGAGAGAGAGAGAGAGAGAGAGAGAGAGAGAGAGAGAGAGAGAGAGAGAGAGAGAGAGAGAGAGAGAGAGAGAGAGAGAGAGAGAGAACAACCTGCATCGTGTTCTTAAGGGAATAATCATATATATATTAACTGACAGAGAGTAAATATATCTACTGTACATATAATATTTAATTGGGGATGGGTACATATATTTTCCCATTTATGTATCTTTTTATATAGTTTTTAGTGTCCTCCCTAGACCTCCATCAAACTTACCCCCCCACCCTCGACCCTCCTTCAATATAAATTTGTAAACAAAAATCGATAGCTTAAGGGGAGATCTCCACTTGAGGGATTTTTTTCTTGACCCCTTTCTCCCTCATGTTTAGCCCCATTGCTTTTGATAATATAAAACGTTCGCCCCATTAGTTTAGCGATTTTAAGAACTGTCACCCCATATTAAGATCTTTCGTGCCATTCAGGTGTCTATTTTATCCTGGCGAGCGATAGCGAGCCTGTAATTTAAGAGGAACCGGCCTTCGGCCGGGACATTTTTCTACCGAAAAATGTACAAATGTATCTTGAAAGGGACTCAAGGGGGTGTAATTTCAAGCTTGATGGAAGTTTAGGAAACACACTAAAAACCTCCCCTTAAGGCCGGTTTCTCTTAAATTACAGGCTCGCTGTCGCTCGCCAGGAATAAATCGACAACTAAATTACACAAAAAATCTTAATCTTGAAAAATAAATGGGACAACAAGTCTGAAAATCACCAAACTAATGGGGCTGAACATGAGGGAGAAGGGGGACCAGAAAAACGACCCGTCTCCCCTTAATGCAATATGCAAATACATTTCAGTATATATTGCCATAATAATTATAACATCAGATCGTTTCACATTAATGTCTTTTCGCCCATGAGTTTCTTTGCTTATGCTTTGGTGTGTCTTTGACCAAATTAGATTAGGTCAGGATAGTTGGAGTTAAGTTATATGTAGGTTAATCTCTAAGTCGGTATCACACGAGGGCTTTTTCACTCAACATTTATCCTCAACACTGGTCTGGCAGCTTATGAGGTCACCATTTATACTAATTTGATCACCTAAGCTTATCTACCATCAGTCTAGTTTCCGATACCAGTGTAAAATAGTCCAGAAATGTTGGCAGGCAAATGTTGATCATCGAATATAAATGCTCTCGTGTGATACCGGCTTTAGGATGGGTTTTGGTTAGGCTTCGGTAGGTTAGGTTATGCTAGGGCAAGATCAGCTATGGTTATGGTTAAAGCAGTTAAGAATTAGGCCATATTATGGCTTGGTTAGGCTAGGCTTCAGGTAAGTCAGGTTAGGCAAAGGTTGATTTGTTTATGGTAGAGCAATGTTATTTAAATATCTAGGCAAAGTTGAAGTTAAGCTTAGGCTAGGTTAGATTAAGCTCAAATTAAGTTAGTTTAGGCCAGGTGTTAGTTAGGTTAGAAGAAAATAAAGTTGTGCGAGTTAATCAAAGTGTAAACGAAACCCATTTAACATGAGCGAAAAATATTGTGAGGGAAGTAACTCGTTAGCGAAATGACCTGAAATTCCGTTCCCAACCCGGAAACCAATATACTGTATATGCACCTAGGTTGAAATTGAAAATAAAATATATATCTATATTGTGATGAATGCTTCTCTGGTGTGCGTTTAAGGGGGGTCACTGGCTTTTTTTTTATCTTTCTCTCCTTTTCTCTCTTTCCCTGGCTTGTATCTATTCGGCCCCGTTCAGCCAACTGTTTTAAGACGTTTATCCCCATCCAGGTGTCGATTTCTTCCTGGCGAGCGATAGCGAGCCAGCATTGTATGGAGAAATCCGGCTTCCCCGGAGAAATTTTTCTATCGAAAAATTTACAAATTTAGCTATCTGTCAAAAAAAAAAAATATATATGCTGGCTCGCTACCGCTCGCCAGGAAAATATTGACACCTGGATGGGGGTAAACGTCTTAAAACAGTAGGCTGAATGGGGCCGAATGGATACAAGCCAAAGAGAGAGGGAGAGAAAGAAAGCGAGGTGGGCTCCCGTAATTCAGGTCCCTCCGGTACCCTTTATTTTAATACTACAGCACGAATATTGAATAGGCGGGAACGTATACATTCTACTCCCCCCACCCCTCTCTCTCTCTCTCTCTCTCTCTCACTCTCACTCTCTCTCATTCAAATACCCATACCCTATGTTATATTTCCTGCATGCCCTTCCATCTTCTCTCCTCTTTTCTCTCTATGCTCTCCAGTCTTTCCTCTCACTCCTTTGCTTGTTTTTATCTGATTGTCTTTATTTTCATACTTTTCCTTCTCTATTTCTTTACTCATTCTCCTTCCCCTTTTGCCTATATTACGTCTCTCCCCCGTTCTCAGTCACCCCCCCCCCCCACCCCCACCTCTCTCTCTGTGTCCACCCATTCCTCCTTTCCTCTTCTCAGCTGCTTCTCTCTCATCCCTTCTCTCGACAATAATTGCTAATCCTTCACGTCTTTCCTTCTTGTGTGTGTATATATATATATATATATATATATATATATATATATATCTGGTGGGTGGGGAGAGAGAGCATTCTGTTTTGCTTTACTTACCTTCCATTTTGTACCAAGTTCTATTTTAGCATAGAGTCCGAACCGCCTAGTAGGGACTGCGAGGTCTGTGCAGTCTGTGTAACTATTTAACTCTCTTATCTTCCTATCTCTCTCTCTCTTCCCCACATTTCTCTCGTCTCTCACCAACTCTTTCTCCAATCTCTCACTTCCTCCAACTCTATACCACTGTTTCGACACATGAGCACCAGTGTTTTAAAGGGCAAGCAGCCATGAGGGGTTGCTAGAGCTGTTGTTGCTTGATTTCCTTTTTATTTACTCCTTTGTACTCATCGTAATATTCTCCCCAACTCCTCCTTTCACCCTTCCCCTCCTCTCTGTGAACCATGGTGGGCGATATATTATGGAGGGGTTCACACTGTTGTCCTTGGGTTACTTTCAGAGTGAGAAGGGAGATTGAAGCTACTTTCATGTATTAACCCCTTCATTACTGGCGACATCCTTTTTATTGTATTCTGGCAACTATTAGACGATTTTATTAAGCTTATAAAGGGCCTCCAGCAATTAACAAGCTTCCAACTATATCATTGAACCCTTTTTACTACCACAGATCCTTCTTAAAACCGCACAAAAGCGTCTAAATATAGCTAGAATAAAACAAAAAAGACATCTCGGTACAGAAGGGGTTAAGAGTACGATCCGTAGTTATACACATGGTTGGAGAGGGATTACATTCATATGGGTTCCTCTAGAGCCGAGTCAAATCACCTGAAGGTAGCAAAACAAAGCTAAATGTAAGACCTCATCGTACTATTGGTCATACTCTTAAGGGTAGATATCCACTTGAGGGAGTTTTTTCTCGACTCCTTTCTCCCTCATGTTTAGCCCCATTGCTTTTCTAATTTTAAGACGTTCGCCCCATTATTTTGATGATTTTAAGAACTTTCAACCCATTTCTGTCAATTTTAAGATCTTTCGTGCAATTTAGATGTCGATTTTATCCTGGCGAACGATAGCGAGCCTGTAATTTAAGAGGAACCGGCTTTCAGCCGGGAAATTTTTCTACCGAAAAATGTACAAATTTATCTTGAAAGGGGCTCAAGGGGGTGTAATCTTAAGCTTGATGGATATCTAGAGACCAAACTAAAAACCTCCCCTTAAACTTGATCACAGTTCGTTCACTTTCACACATAAGTATTTTTGTATTTAGAACAAAAATGTAATCTGTCACAAATCAATACTTGAATATTTGTTTTAGCAAGTAACTGTCCTTCATGTTTAAGGGGAGATCTCCACTTGAGGGATTTTTTTCTTGACCCCTCTCTCCCTCATGTTTAGCCCCATTGCTTTTGATATTATAAAACGTTTGCCCGATTAGTTTAGCGATTTTAAGAACTTTCACCCCATATTAAGACCTTTCGTGCAATTCAGGTGTCGATTTTATCCTGGCGAGCGATAGCGAGCCTGTAATTTAAGAGGAACCGGCCTTCGGCCGGTAAAAATTTATCTTGAAAGGGACTCAAGGGGGTGTAATTTTAAGCTTGATGGAGGTCTAGGGAACAAACTAAATACCTCGCCTTAAGAACTCGGATTAAATATAAAGAATATTGATACACAATAATGATTATAATATTAATACTAACAAACACAAAACAAACACACACACACACACAGAGTCAGGTATGTGTCTAGTCTCTGCATAATGTAAGCCCTCGATCTCTAACCTGGGCCAAACCACTAAAAGGATTTTGATCACGTACGAATAATTGCCTGGGCCCCCTTCCCCCCCCCCCCCCCCCCCCCCCCCCCCCCCCACCCCCGCACCCTCCCCCCCCCCCCACCCCCTTCCGAGTGTTCCCTCCACCCACCTAACCAATAGCGACCCCCTCCCCACCCTCGGTAACGCGTTCTCTTGCTTGCAGGTATTTTTGCCTGCAGTCATATTTAAGGGGAGGTTTTTAGTGTGTTTCTTAGACTTCCATCAAGCTTGAAATTACACCCCCTTGACTCCCTTTCAAGATAAATTTGTACATTTTTCGGTAGAAAAATGTCCCGGCCGAAGGCCGATTCCTCTAAAATTAGAGGCTCGCTATCGCTCGCCAGGAAAAAAACGACACCTAAATGGCATGAAAGGTCTTAAAAGTGACATAAATGGGGCGAAAGTTCTTTAAAACGCCAAACTAATGGGGCGAACGTCTTAAAACCTCCAAAGCAATGGAGCTAAACATGAGGGAGAAAGGGGTAAAGAAATTAATCCCTCAAGTGGAAATCTGCCCCTAAAGCAGATTCATCCACACCTTGCCTCAACTAATCTATCATAACCTTGCCTTAAGACCCATGTTTATGACCTCTAGCTTATTATACCCTAATATGAATAAGGCATAGCCATATTATACCCCTATCTTAGTCTATCCTGCCATAGCATCAACCTAACCTAACCTAACCTAACCTAACCTAACCTAACCTAACCTAACCTAACCTAACCTAACCTAACCATAGCATAGCATCAACATAACCTAAACTAAGCTTAAGGGGAGATCTCCACTGGAGGGATTTTTTTGGGGACCCCTTTCTCCCTCATGTTTAGCCCCATTGCTTTTGATATTATAACACGTTTGCCCGATTAGTTTAGCGATTTTAAGAACTTTCACCCCATATTAAGACCTTTCGTGCAATTCAGGTGTCGATTTTATCCTGGCGAGCGATAGCGAGCCTGTAATTTAAGAGGAAGCGGCCTTCGGCCGGGAAATTTTTCTACCGAAAAATGTACAAATTTATCTTGAAAGGGACTCAAGGGGGTGTAATTTTAAGCTTGATGGAGGTCTAGGGAACAAACTAAATACCTCCCCTTAACCTAACCTATCCATAACCCCGCTCACCAAATCTTAAGCCTTGACCTATTCTAACGAACCTTGACCTGAAATAATTGTAACCTACCCTACCTTAGCATAATATTGCCTAGCCTTATCCGGCCTCTACCATCTTTAACCTACCCTAATCCTAACCTGAACCCAAATCTCAACCTAACCTAAAGCACCGCTGGCGTGTTCAAAGATCGTATCAACTGACCATGAACAGTGTATGCACGGGGAGAGATTTGAAGCGTTAAATTAATCTGGCAACTTTAAATCCTGTCGACGAAAAGACCTGCCAACGAAAACACTTACGGACGAATAAATTTGTGCCGCCCCCCCTTAATTTCTCAGCCAGGCATTACATTCGCTAATTACCAAAGGAGGGGGCTGGCGGGGAATAACAATACATCAAGCCGTAATTATAGTACGGTATTATTGGCTGAGATAATAGACCGGTTAGATATAATAATAAGAGGTATATATGTGGAGGATATAATAATAAGAGGTATATATGTGGAGGATATAATAATAAGAGGTATATATGTGGAGGATATAATAATAAGAGGTATATATGTGGAGGATATAATAATAAGAGGTATATATGTGGAGGATATAATAATAAGAGGTATATATGTGGAGGATATAATAATAAGAGGTATATATGTGGAGGATATAATAATAAGAGGTATATATGTGGAGGATATAATAATAAGAGGTATATATGTGGAGGATAGAATAATAAGCGTATATATGTGGAGGATATAATAATAAGAGGTATATATGTGGAGGATATAATAATAAGAGGTATATATGTGGAGGATATAATAAGAGGTATATATGTGGAGGATATAATAATAAGAGGTATATATGTGGAGGATATAATAATAAGAGGTATATATGTGGAGGATAGAATAATAAGAGGTATATATGTGGAGGATATAATAATAAGAGGTATATGTGGAGGATATAATAATAAGAGGTATATATGTGGAGGATATAATAATAAGAGGTATATATGTGGAGGATATAATAATAAGAGGTAATATGTGGAGGATATAATAATAAGAGGTATATAGTGGAGGATATAATAATAAGAGGTATATATGTGGAGGATATAATAATAAGAGGTATATATGTGGAGGATATAATAATAAGAGGTATATATGTGGAGGATATAATAATAAGAGGTATATATGTGGAGGATATACAGTAGTTCTTCATTACTATTTAACTTTGTTGAAGGGGGGTGACCGGCTTTTTGTTATTTCTGTCCTTTTCTCTTTTTTTCTGGCTTGCAACCATTCGGCCCCATTCAGCCAACTATTTTAAGACGTTTATCCCCATCTAGGTGTCGATTTCTTCCTGGCGAGCAATAGCGAGCCAGCATTATATGAAGAAATCCGGCTTCGCCGGAGAAATTTTTCTATCGAAAAATGTACAAATTTAGCCTGCTGTCAAACAAAAATAAAAACTATGCTGGCTCGCTACCGCTCACCAGTAAATTTTTTACACCTGGATGGGGATAAACGTCTTAAAACAGTAGGCTGAATGGGGCCAAATGGATACAAGCCAGAGAAAGATAGAAAAGGACAGAACAAAACCAGGTCACCCCCCTTAAATGGTTGGGTGTATCTTTAACTAACTCTCTTGTTTTACTTTCTCTCTTATCTTCCTTCTTCTCTCTATTTCTATTCTCTTTTTTCAAAAAATGTCTTCTCTTCTTTTCTCTTCCCTCTCTCTCTCTCTCTCTCTCTCTCTGTGGCAATAATGACATTAAGCTAATATTGGCTCAAATATAACAGTACGCTAGCGGAGGTCGGTAAAATAATTGCTCTGGTTGTGGATGCCTATTGTTGTGTTTGTGTTTATTATCAAACTAGCTATCATCCAGTCTCTCTATTGATCTCCTATGCTTTCTCTGTTTATAGCAACCCCCCCCTCTCTCTATTTCTCTTATTCTGTTAGTCTCTCTCTCTCACTCTTACTTTCTCTCTCTCTCTCTCTCTCTCGTCTTCAAGTTAAAAATATATCAGAAACTAATTATTGACGGACTTATTTTAGGATAGTGGTGGCGGTGGTGGTGGTGGTCGGTGGTGGCGGTGGTGGTGGTGGTGGTCGGTGGTGGTGGTGGTGGTGGTCGGTGGTGGTAGTGGTCGGTGTGTGGGTCATATGATTGTTGTGATATGTGTGAAGGAAATTAGACAGTGTTTATTATTTAGCTATTGTTATTATTAGTGATTATCTGTTCTTTCCTCCCTCCCTCCATACTCCCTCCTCCCCCTCGCCCTTTTGAGACAATTAGTATGTACATGTATATATATAATTGTATGTACTTATGCTAGACCAATATAGTCAAATCTCTCTCTCTCTCTTTATCTTTATATATATATACTGTATATCATTATCTCTCTCTTAGTACCATTTTCCCAAAACGTATGTGGATGTAATTGGATATTATGTTTGTATGCGATAAATGTTCAAATTATTGAGTATTAATTTAACACCTCTTTTGTTCTGCTACATTATTCTCCCCTCCTCCTCTCCTTCGGTTCATATATCAGTCAATTATTATCATTATTATTATTATAGTCAAAGGATAGGGTTGGTGGTCAGTGGGTGGGTGACATAATTGTCATGATATGTGTGGGGAGAAAATAACAATTGTTATTTTTGGCTTTGTTATTGCTGCTGATTATTATTTTGATCTCTCCCCTTTTCCGATTTCTTTTCTTGCCCTTGCTCTTACTCATATTCTCTCTCTTGCTCTCGCTCTCTCTCTGTCTGTCTGGCTGTCTGTCTGTCTCTCTCTGATATACTATCCTTCCACTTTTTCTTAAGTTGGTGTTTGCTATCTCTACTGGAGTTAAGTCTAGACCACCTTGCTGGGAACGTAAGCTGTGTGTGGCCAGTATATCTATATAAATATATATAAATATATCATTCCATCTCTCTACCGACTTCTTATGTAATATATCTTTAAAATAATTATTAGTTAAGATATATTAAAATAGCGAAGATGATTAGTGAAGTACTGGAAAATAATGATCATGATAGATTTGTGGATGGAAAGAGGATCTATTATAATTGGCAGTGTTATTGTTTGGCATTATAATTATAGGTTAGCGTTCGCTTAATACATTTCTACACATTAATACACATATACTGTACACAGACACACTTACTTAATCTCTCTCTCTCATCCTAAAAGCATATATATACGCCATGGTGCAGTGGATTAAAGTATGAACACTCCTCCTGATTGTCGGTGGTTCGAGTCCGGCTGAGAGTATTAAATATTTAGTAGCTCATGTGTATTTGTGATATATATATGCAACACGGTTACTTTCAGAGTTATTGTACGTTATTGGAGGTGGTCAGTGGGTGAAATAATAGTTATACTATGTGTCTGGATATAGATTGCCATTTTTTTGTTTTGGCATTATAATCATTGGGAATTATTATTGAATCGCTATCTTTCTTTCTAATGTCCCGTTTCTATACTGTATACATTTCAGTGATTGGGGTGGCGGTTTTATCCTTAGTAGAATTGGCATGCATGATGACAGCTATTGGAGTAAATATAAATTATATCAATGTCAGATCTATTATGCAAATTTGTCTTCTTTATTTGGAAGGTATTTAATATTTTATAGCCTATAAACTTAAAGTCATATTTAATATACGAAAAAGGACCATCGATGTCTTCAAATATTAGGATAACTTGTAGCGGATGGCAGACTGAGATACAATTCACTGTTATAATTGGTCGTTTGGCTAAGGCTTTATCATGTCTTTTGTCAACACTATCACCTTCACCAGCACCACCACAACAATCACATCCACAACACCACAGTATAGCTGCTCTCTCTAAATCAAGTGACGTGTATAAATAAGGTGTCGTCATCTAGTGTGGCAGAAATGAAGCAACCAACACCATTGCAAGACAAAAATAAATAAAAAATAAAATAAATAAACAGCTACCTCGTACAGTGGAGAGCGTTCACCCAGTGGTCCCAAGATGGCTATTTGTATGCCCTATAAACACTGCTAGCTTTTACTGTCTCCCTTGAGCAAGGATAAAGGGGGGTGGGTCGGTTAATAGATTTTCCTGTTTGGCAGCCATGGCCAGGCTGACCCAAGACTTTCATCTGGATGACTGTCTACGTGGAGACTTTCGGGCATAGGACGCGTTACATCGTTACAATCTCACATGTTGACACAATTCACCTAAGACCTTTATACCTTTCAACCTCCACCATACCACCATAACATAAATAGTTGATACATCTGCCACCATTACGACTACTACAATCATTACCAAGTGTATTACTTTTTGCAGTGATATAACCACTATCATCACTACCTCTACAACCACTAGTGTCCTAACCAACAAGTACCCTTCCACCACCACCACAACCATCACAATTATCTACATTATCATTGTCAATATCATCATCCCCCACACCACACTGCTATCACCATCACTACCACCAAATATCACCATCACTATCACCATCATAACCACCACCATTACCATCACAATCATCCACATTATCACTCTCAATATCATCATCCCCCAGACCACACTGCTATCATCAACATCACTACCACCATCATAACCATCACCACTACCATCATCATACATACCACCACTACCACTATCACCAATACCACCATCACCACCACCAATACAGAATTTCTGGTCCATCCTGCTTTAGCCAAAAACGTTAAAGACATTAGGGAGGCAAGGGCAAAAGTGTGAGAGAGAGAGAGAGAGAGAGAGAGAGAGAGAGAGAGAGAGAGAGAGAGAGAGAGAGAGAGAGAGACAGAGAGAGTACAAAGGAGTACAAAGGAAATCAAGCAACAACAGATCTAGTGACCCTTCTAGGTTGCTTGTCCTCCAAAACACTGAGGATCAAGTGTCCAAACAGTGGTTTAGAGTGGGTAAGTGGTGGGTAAGAGAGAGAGAGAGAGAACCGAAGACGAGTGAAAGAGAGCGGAGAGAGATAAAGAAGGAACATGGGAGAGAGAGAGAAAGAGAGAGAGAGAGAGAGAGAGAGAGAGAGAGAGAGAGAGAGAGAGAGAGAGAGAGTGTGCGAGTGAGAGCACTAACTTTCCTCTTCTTAATTTGAACCAGAACTCTTCGTCAACACCTCTGAAAAATGCGTGAATATAAGAGTTGTTTTTATATTATTTAACCCTATCAAACCCGTTTTTTTTTTTTTTTTTTTTTGAACACCTGATGTTTCGTCATAGTAGTTTGGCGATATCGATACGTTTTTCTCCATTAGTTTGATATACTGTATATAAGACGTTTCGCTCAATTCAGGTGTTTATTATTTCTGGGCGAGCGATAACGACCCTGCAACTTAATAAAACAAAAACACAAGCTTCGGCCGAGACATTCTTCAATCGAAAAACGTATAAATTTAGCTTGCAATACGTTTTGGAGTCGTTATTTGTTTATAAGCTGCGAGGGCAAGCATATAATACATTGCTCGACAATGGCAACATCAATTACAATCCTCAATACTAGTTAAGGGGAGACAGACCGTTTTTCTGGACCCCCTTCTCCCGAATGTTTAGCCCCACACTAGTTTTTCAGATTCTAAGACGTTGGTTCCATTAGTTCGGGGATTTTATGACCTTTCACCCCATTTCTTTGTCAATATTAGGACCCTTCGTGCCATTTAGGTGTCGATGTTTTCCTGGCGAGCGATAGCGAGCCTGTAATTTTAGGAGGAATCAGCTTTTGGCCGGGACATTTTTCTACCGAAAAATTTACAAATCTATCTTGATGGGGGGTCTAGGGGGTGGTTTTCTAAGCTTGGTGGAAGTCTAGGGAGGAAACTAAAAAAATATATGAATAAATGAATTAATAGACCAAACAAACAGCCACTGTCCCCTTAAATATAACACCACATTAACCTCCCAAGACGTGGGGTGAGCTAGTGTTAAAGGGGGAGTCACAGTACCACTTCTTCTGGCAATTATTTTCGGCAATTCTGGTTTGTTAGCTTCTGAATTAAAGCTATATGTAAAGTTAGCCAGACGATATCTTTTATCTTCAGTCTATACTAGATTATTGTCTCGCCTGGCGGAAAGATTAGGCCATTAGCATTCCATTTATCGGTAATTAAGAAAACACACATAATTATATATAAAATATAATCTGTTATGAATCATTCATAGGGCACGGTTTCTTGATAAATAATATATTTGACTATGCCAACTGAGCAATAGCTGAATAATCAAGATGAGGACATAACTTTTCCCGCCAGCTAGGAATAAACGACTTAGGCATATGATAAGGAGTTGCTGAAACTCCTATTTCATTTGCCTGGCTTCCCTTACTATTTTTATTTGTGCCTCACCTACAGAGAGTAATCCAGCTAACTCTCACAAACACCTCCTCCTCCTCCTATTCATTTCACTACACTTACCAACACACTTAAATTACCTCTAACATGCCTTGATTTTGGCTCTCTGTCACTCTTGAAGGTGGGGTGGGGAGGCACTTGTTACAGGGAGCTTTGCGTTTTGTCTCCTTCGTGCACACACACACATTATAATAACCACTATAATAATACATGAAAGCATGCGTCACGAAATACTGACAGGGGTAACATTGGTTTCAGCAACTCCGACACTAGTAACAACAACAGCAGCAACAACAACAACAACAACAACAGCAGAATTATCAACACCAGCTATAACACAATAACATACTTAAGGGGAGGTTTCTAGTTTGTTTTCTACTCCTCCAGCAATCTTAAAATTTCACCCCCTTGACCCCTTTTCAAGATAAATTTGTAAATTTTTCGGTAGAAAAATGTCCCGGCCGAAGGCCGATTACTCTTAAATTACAGGCTCGCTATCGCTCGCCAGGATAAAATCGACACCTAAATGGCACGAAAGGTCTTAAAATTGACAGAATGGGGCGGAAATTCTTAAACATCACCAAACTAATGGGGCAAAAGTCTTAAAATCTCAAAAGCAATGGGGCTAGACATGAGGGAGAAAGGGGTCAATAAAAAAGTCCCTCAAGTGGAAATCTCCCCTTAACAATTCCAACAACACAACACAACAACAACAACAACAACACAAATAATAACCACAGCAATATCAACAACTGCAATTTTAACTACAGCATCTACAGGGGGCAGGGGGCTAGGAATCCTCCTCCCTTGTAAAATTCTCCTACTCAACGAGACAAGAGGAAGGGGCGAGGGAACACGAAAGTGGTCCCGGACCCTGAGAATAGGAACTTTAAATTATGTTTCTCTTCGGGCTCTTTCTCGTGTCAGCCACCCCCAGCAATGGGGTATGTGCCCGAGTATATACATACATACAGTACATACATACATACATACATACATCTACAATTCTACAACAACACCATCCTCACCACCACGACCATCACAACTAGATTTGTTATGGGAGCCCACCTCGCTTTTTTTCTCTTTCTCTCTCTCTCTCTCTCTCTCTCTCTTTGGCTTGTATCCATTCGGCCCCATTCAGCCTACTGTTTTAAGACGTTTATCCCCATCCAGGTGTCGATTTATTCCTGTCGAGCGATAGCGAGCCAGCATTGTATGGAGAAATCCCGCTTTGCCGGAGACATTTTTCTATCGAAAAATGTACAAATTTAACTTGCTGTCAAAACAAAAATATATATATATGCTGGCTCGCTACCACTCGCCATGAAAATATTGACACCTGGATGGGGGTAAACGTCTTAAAACAGTAGGCTGAATGGGGCCGAATGGATACAAGCCAAACAGAGAGGGAGAGACAGAGAAAAACAAAAAGCGAGGTGGGCTCCCTTTCAAACATAAAACATACATCACCATCATAATCACCTCCACAGCCACCACAAAACACCATTATCA
The DNA here is from genome assembly GCA_032716605.1 of Paralithodes platypus. NCBI lineage: Eukaryota > Metazoa > Arthropoda > Malacostraca > Decapoda > Lithodidae > Paralithodes > Paralithodes platypus. The sequence continues at coordinate 9,639,910 of CM064577.1, read as the reverse complement.
ATATTTAAAATCACCGCTGCCACAACCACCACCCACAACACAAGATGTATCACACAAAACCATCACCCACAACACAAGATGTATCACACAAAACCATCACCCACAACACAAGATGTATCACACAAAACCATCACCCACAACACAAGATGTATCACACAAAACCATCACCCACAACACAAGATTTATCCACAAACTCAACATTCCGAACACAAACCTTATATCTATACCATATTTCACGTTCTGTCAGCGAGAGAAGAGACCGTTGTGCTGCCATCTAGGGGTGGGTATTGTTATCTTCTCTGACTAACTTAACTTTTTGGGCGATTTTTGCATGTATTCGTTATTTTTCTAGTTTCCTCCCTAGACCTCCATCAAATAAAAAAATAAATAAATATCCATTAGATACCCTTTCTAGATTAATTGTCCCGGCCGATGGCCGGTTCTTTCAACATTACAGGCTCACTATCGTTCGCCAGAGAAAAAATCGGCACCTAAATAGCACGAAAGGTGTAAATATTGACGAAGAAATGGGGCGAAAGGTCTTAAAATCGACTAACTAATGGGGCAAACACCTTAAGATCTGAAAACTAATGGAGCTAAACATGAGAGAGAAAGTGGTCCCATCCCCCCCCTTAAGCCGGTATCACACGAGAGCTTTTTTTAGTCAACATTCAATAATCAAAATTTTTCTGGCAACATGTCTGAACTAATTTGCACTGGTATAGGAAACTAGACTGCTGATGGACGAATTTACGCAACCAAAATATTTAAAATGGTGACCTCATAAGCTGCCAGACCAGTGTTGCGGATAAATGTTGAGGAAAAAAGCGCTCGTGTGAAACCGGCTTAAATTACGGTTTTACTAAACCGGATTTAGTGCAGATACAAAATAAAGGGAAAACTAAACTAAACGATACTAAAAGGAATTAAACGATCCGGATGAAACCAATAAAAAAAAAAAAAAAAAATATCAAACTAAGCCAAATTAAGGAGAGGTATTTAGTTTGTTCCCTACGTTTTCATCAAGCTTAAAATTACACCCCCTAGACCCCCTTTCAAGATAAATTTGCACATTTTTTGGTAGAAAAATGTCCCTCTTAAATTACAGGCTCGCTATCGCTCGCCAGGAAAAAATCGACACCTTAATGGCACGAAAGGTCTTAAAATTGACAGAAATGGGTCAAAATGTCTTAACATGTCCAAACTACTAGGGCGAACGTCTTAAAATCTCAGAAGCAATGGGGCTAAACATGAGGGAGAAAGGGGTCCCGAAAAAAATCCTTCAAGTGGAAATCTCCCCTTAAATGATGGTTTTATTCTATGCTGGTTACCATTATATATTGTTTTATTATTCAGCTGAGGAACGTTTCATAGTCGAGAAATTTATATTAAAAAAAGACCCCTAGTAATTTTTCAGTACAGTGATATTTTTCTTGTATGCTGACTAACACGAACACATTTGCACCATGGGGGGGATCACTGTTTTTGTTTTTTGTTTTTTATCTTTCTCTCCTTTTCTCTCTTTCCCTGGCTTGTATCCATTCGGCACCATTCAGCCAATGTTTTAAGACGTTTAGCCCCATCCAGGTGTCGATTTCTTCCTGGCGAGCGATAGCGAGCCAGCATTGTATGGAGAAATCCGGCTTCGCCGGAGACATTTTTCTATCGAAAATTTACAAATTTAGCTTGCTGTCATAACAAATATATATATATATATATATATATATATATATATATATATATATATATATATGATGGCTCGCTACCACTCGCCAGAAAATATTGACACCTTGATGGGGGTACACGTCTTTATACAGTAGGCTGAATGGGGCCGAATAGATACAAGCCAAAGAGAGAGGGAGAGAAAGAGGAAACAAAGCGAGGTGGGCCCCCTTAAGCTTATGGAGGGTTCTTGTAGTGGAAGGGTTAAATGTCAGCACTGAAAACAAACCATTATAACTAAGTGCCTCAGCGAAACATAGTATTGTAATAGCACACATATACTGTACATGTTTATGCAACTCTTAGTCTTATACGTATTTTGTAAGTATATAAATATATATATATATATATATATATATATATCTTGTTATTTTTCAAATCACTAAGTAATTTGCTTTTAAATGTTTCGTTAATAGGGCTGATGATGGGAAATGTTCCCGAAACTAGTCACCAATAAAAATAATGAAGTGGAATATATTAGTCTTTATCCTGAGCTGGCTCTACGCTGTACGTTACCCCGTGGGCACCTCTATTGTGAACACTATATATATATATATAGTGTGTTCATGAAATGTATGTACAAATATTAATGGGTGATAGGGAACACCAAAATATGTATGTTTTACTGACATGTAGGTGTGTCCGGAAACGTCCCCTTACAGCGGTACGGGACAGAACACATTAAAGTCAAAAAGTGTTTCGTAAAGGCACAACAGTGTAATATTATTGACAACACGGCATGTCGATTTAATGAAAATGCTCACATCAAAGTCCCAATTGTGTTATTAACGTCAAACCACTGTAAACAAAACAGTATGTTCAGCTAAAGAAACTGTTCACATCAAAGTCCAAATTGTTTCATTAACCCCTTCAGCAACACAACGCCTTTATACCTTTGATTCTGACTAAAATTATACGAGTTTATGCTGTTTAAGAAGGACCTATGTTACGAAGATGGTTTAATGAGATCGTATTTACTCATTAGGTATCGTATTGATAGATTACAATATAAGACAATAGTCTAATGGTAACCAGAATATGATTAAAATTACGTAATGGTGGTGAAGGGGTTAAAGGCAAAACAGAGTAATAATACAAACGTCTACTTTCGGCGCTAACGATCGTTTCATAATGCTAGACAAGGTGAGCATCTGTATCTATCTATCTATCTAAATGCTCAGGCCCAATCCCCATTTTGGGGGTAGCCGACTCAAGACAGAGCAAGAACAGGGAAAACACAAAAACAACATAAAACAAAAAATAAACACAGATAAAAAACACAAACTCACACACATCCAGGTCACCCAGGAGAAGACCCAGAGACCAGGGTTACCAAGGTCGCTCCAGCACTCCCCCGGCCCCTGACCACCCGGAGAGGTTCCGATCTCGGCAGGCAGACATGCAGCGGAGCCAAAGCCACAAGCCCTCCCACCACACTTCCAGGCACACCCTTCATATTAATCGTCCCCCCGGGCCAGGCGCCTGATGGACTATTATCTAGTCGAACTTGCGCCCGACCCCTTACTCCAAATGACCACGTGTTCACTCAACTATTCACAAGCATTCTCCATTCACTCCTGTCCACCACCACTTCCCCTGCCTGATCTATAGTCATTCCTCTATCATCCAAAGCCTTTCTTACACAGTCTCTCCATCTCAATGGGGGTCTTCCTGCCCTTCTATCTCCCCTTGTACCTGACTCACATATTCTCTTTGTAAGCTTTTCATCTCCCATTCGTTCAACATGACCATACCAGCTCAGCACCCTTCTGTCCACTCTGGCTGACAAATGTTCCTGCTGCCCCACTCTCCTACGTATCTCTTCATTCCTCAATCTGTCTCTACGAGTAACTCCACACATACTCCTCAAGCAGCTCATCTCCATCACATCCAGCCCTCTTTTCTCCTTTTTCTTCAGAGCCCATGTCTCAGCCCCATACATCACTGTTGGCACAACAATTCCTTGATACAGTGCACTTTTTACTTTCACTCCGAGATTTCTCGTCTTCCACATACTTCCCATTGCTCCGAAAACCTTCCTTCCTTCACACACTCTCTGTTTTACCTCCACTTCCATACCTCCACTCCTGCTTATCGTTCCTCCTAGATATTTAAAACACTCTACTTGTTCTGTATAGCATCTGTATATTATATATATATATATTTTTTGTTTACACTGCTTTGTCTATAATTTTGTTTTGTTTTACATAGCTGTGTGCATTCTCCACATTAACATTCTGTTTTATTTACACTGGGTTGCCTTTAATAAAACAATTGTGTCTTTGTTGTGAGCATTTCCATTATTTGAACATGCTGTTTTGTCAATAGTATTACACTACTAGGGCATTTACGGAATATTGTTGGACTATAATATTTATTGCCTGTAGCGCCGTGCGTAAGGAGACGTTTCGAACACACCTCCATGGCAGATTTGTTTTTTTTTGGTTGGTGTTCCCTATCACACATTAAAATCTGTACATACATATCATGAACACCCTGTATATGAAACAAGTTAATTTAATATATACTCTGGCAATTTAAATTCTTACGTTATGAGTGAAATTATTTAATTATATTATTAGGTTATATCTAAGAAGTGTGTTCGATGATGCAGAATAAATTATAATACTGTTAATACTGACATAGATTGATTTACACATACGGTCTTAAAACACATACAATAACACATAAGGATTTGCATATGCAGCCTTAGAGTTGCTACAGAGGAAATAATCAACCATTTGTATTGAGACGATTAGCAAATATATACAGTATATATATATATATATATATATATATATATATATATATATATATATATATATATATACCGGTATATATATATATATATATAATAATATTCTTCTTTGCGTTCAATTATCACATATATACTTTACAGTACTGTACATCTAATTGACTTGCTCATGTTCACTAATTGCATACAACATCAGTTTGATTTAAGTAATATCCATTTATATAATAATATGAATCCCATGCATTTATACATTGATCACTGTTCACATATGCTCATTTAAATGATATAAGAAAGAATACAAACGGTGGAAATCATTGTGGCATGGCCTTGAAACAACCCCCAAATCTTGAATGAAAAATATAGCGACTAGCTCTTAAATCTCTCTCTCTCTCTCTCTCATACACATACAACTAAACAAACACACACTTTCTCATCGCACTATACACATAATACTACTATATACAGTAGTATAGTAGGTTAGAGTAGTGCAGATAGTGTAACAAAAATCGTTGTGGGATGGCCTTGAAGAAACAGCCAAAGCCATAGAGTGAAATATAGAGGGTTGGTTTTACATTCCTGACCCACCCTATTTACATATTTCGATAGATATGAGGCTGATATAGTGAAAATGGTATGGGGGAATTCTCACTCTGCTTTCTCTCTTCCTTCTGGCTTTCTTTATATCTTTTATTTATTTTTGCCACAATTACATATCACAAAACACTATAATGTACGGATTATCATGAACAAAACACTATAATGTACGGATTATCATGAACAAAACACTATAATGTACGGATTATCATGAACAAAACACTATAATGTACGGATTATCATGAACAAAACACTATAATGTACGGATTATCATGAACAAAACACTATAATGTACGGATTATCATGAACAAAACACTATAATGTACGGATTATCATGAACAAAACACTATAATGTACGGATTATCATGAACAAAACACTATAATGTACGGGTTATCATGAACAAAACACTATAATGTACGGATTATCATGAACAAAACACTATAATGTACGGATTATCATGAACAAAACACTATAATGTACGGATTATCATGAACAAAATAAATACTTTTTGGGTTCATGAATTGTGTTTTCATATAATTTGTTTCACTTTCCTGTGAGTTCTGTTAGAAATATGGGAATTTTGTTTAACTCAAAACTAAACTTCAGTGAGCACATTAACCAGGTTGTCAGGAGATGTAATATCCAAATCAGGAGCCTGTACTTAGTGAGACAATTTTTGAATCGACATTGCTCCTTGACACAAATACATGCAATGATCCTTTCTCATGTTGATTATTGTATTTTATTGGTGAATGGTCTTCCAAATTGTCTTATAAGAGGGTTCAATCTGTGTTAAATAGAGCGGCGAGGCTTATCTTTAACTTTCCCCCTTGGACCCCCACTACCTCATCTCTAATTTAATTGCACTGGCTGCCAGTAAGAGCCAGAATGAATTAAAAGTATGTCTTATGTCCTTCAATATTCTTAAGTTTGATGAACCGAAGTATCTGGCTGAACTACTGAGGCATCCGTTGGCAAAGTCAGGTGTAGCATTGCGAAGTGATGATGATCCTTTGCACCTTGATGAGCCTGCAGCCTGTTTATCTTTATATGATCGTATGTTCTCCTACGTGGCCCCTAGATTATATAATAAACTACCGCTTTCCATAATGCATTTAAACTCCATTCAGCCCTTCAAGAGGGAGCTGAACGCTTTTTTCTTTTCTTGAAAGGGTATTATCTCCAAAGAGGTGTCATGACTGACAGCTACAGGGTGTAAATTGGTGGTTCTTTAAATAAATACTTACCATCGAGGTTCTTCTCAACTGGTGTCTCGAGCGTTTGTGAATTCCTGTGCATTGGAACAACTGGTGCTTTTGAACAAAAAATTATCAAATTCATATGTATATAAATACTGAAATAAAGGGTTTGTTTGACCAGAGACGTAATTGTCCTTATTTGGCCTTGTTTCCTTTAGCAGTTGCTGTTTTCATTGTCCTGCAGATTAATTAATATAGTCTGTGTAGTTTACAATGTCTTTGTGCTATTATTAATGTTGATATTATCATTGGTTTTGTAGACCTTTCTATTACTATACATTATCTTGTAGTTATTGCCTCAATTTTTATATTAACATAGATAATATAGTTGTTGGATTAATGTGGCATTTTTATGTCGATGTTGTTGATGGTAATGTTGTTGTTGTTGCTGGTATTGTTGAGAGTGTTTTGTTCCGGGAGTAGGAGCAGGAGGCCCAGGGGACAATTCTCTAGTCTCATCACCATCGTACTGTATACTCTCTTTCTCTCTCTTTCACTCTCTCTCGCTCTCGCTCTTTCTCTCTCCTCTTCCTCTCTCTAGCACACTTCAAAACTGCTGTCGTCGTTGTTGGAGGTTGTCTGTGGGATTGGCGAATCCATGGTTTAATTGACCAATTGCGAGTTTCGGGCTATAACAGAATTACAGGCTAAAATATGGTTGCATTGCATATTTAAATACATAAAACCAAATATAGCTATCTTTCTGACCATCACAAACTCTGCTAAATATCCATATCGAAAGCTCCAACTTCCATATAGCCCGAAACTCGCAAGTGGACAATTTTTGAGCACATTTAGTCGATTCTGAGTGTTGTCTCCTGTGTCTGTGGTCCAGCGGCCTGTCACCCATCCTTCCTCCTCTTCCTTCATGCTGTTCTGCCTCATTTTGCTCTTTTGTGATCATCACTCTGAGCCGGCTTACCAACCTCAATGCCATCTTTGATCTTGGGTATTAGTGGGATCTGATGCCAACCAGTACTGTGACCCATGTTTGCCCACTGCAAGAACAGTGCTTCAATAGCGGTTGACAAATCCACAACATATTTCAGGGCTCCTCTCATAGACCCAACTTTCTGGTTGGTGACTTAAGTCACCTTCAGCCTCCTCGGGCTGTTTTGGTTCTGTTGTCCTCACCTCATCTCATTATCTCACTGTTTCAGACTGTCGAATGTAATCATTCATCGCTTTGCCTCTTCATTCCAACTGTCAAGTTCCGTGAGTCTTGCTACCTCAGTACAGCCCCTCCAAGGTCCCTATCAGCTGAGTTTCCTGTTTCCAAGGGGGCCACTGCGGTTCTTCTATATCCGTGATAGGGTGCATAAATACTGTATGTCTTCGCCCGACTTTCAACTCAACATATACAAACACACTCACGCCTACGTACACACATTCTCCTTCTTATTCATTCAAATATACACATTCTTTGTCTATCTATATATTCATATGTGTGTACTAGTGCGCACCCGTGTCTGTGTTGGGGGATGAGAGAGCACGTGTATGGGTATGTGTGCAAGTGTGTGCATGTTGTGTGCATGAACGTGTATGAGTGAGTGGGTGTGTGTGAAATATGTTCTAGGTCACCGGGCACATCAAGTAAATTAAATTCACAGGTAATTTTGTTTGTTCTAGTTTTATTATCTTTAGTATTGTCAGAAGTCTAAAGCACACGGTTATTGAAATCACTCCTGTATGCATATAATGTATGTCTGTCACTGCTATTCACACAATATCTCGTGCATAAATGAATGTTGAAGAAACTTGGTCATTAACAGAATTTAACAATTGAATAAAAACTATTACTTTCTAGTTACATTGCCTGATGCTCCCACCCACTACTCTGTTGTTGGTTTGTGTTGTTGTTAGTGTTGTTGTTAGTGTTGTTGTTAGTGTTGTTGTTGTAGGAATTCCTATCACACTGGATGCTGCTGGGAATACAATAGAACTTGATTTATAATTCCGAGTCCCTGTATTCCATAAATTGAACTGACACAGTCAGAAAGAATACACCGTCACAGTAAGGGAGTATATTGTTTCTCTCTCTCTCTCTCTCTCTCTCTCTCTCTCTCTCTCTCTCTCTCTCCTTTAGAGATGCAAATATTGATGGCAGTACAGTGTTATTGACAATGGTGTTTTTGTTGTTCTTGCAGCGGTGAGTGGGTTTGCTATTATTGTGACCTACTCTCATTTTGTTGGTTCTGTATTTTTGTTTATTCCACTCGTTTTCCATTGCACTCACTCTATCTCACACACACACACACACACACACACACACACACACACACACACACACACACACACACACACACACACACACACACACACACACACACACACACACACACACACACACACACACACACACACACACACACACACACACACACACACACACACACACATGATATGATAATTTGTATTCTGCACATGCATCATTATTGTATTTATTTATTTTGTTTGTAAACTAAGCTTACCATCCTCATATCTGTACATCTGATGTTCATCCACTAAATTGTAAAATGTGTATTTTCAGCTCATGAGGCTGCCATTCTTTAATAAACCGTTTATTATTATTATTATTATTATTATACACTCTCTCTCTCTCGCTTACAGTATAACAAACTCAAGAACTCTGGGTTGAAAACCTTTGCATGGATAAATCCAAAAATCTATGTGCACAGTAGGAATCCATACAAAAGTGACAATTAATCTTCAAAAGGGTCCAAAATGCCAACTACAATTGTAGTCTTTGATACTGAAATACCTGAAATTTGAAACAACATTAATGCCTCAGTATATATTAGGGACGATGTAAGTGACATGCCTAGTTCAGGGCTAGCTCACGGCGGGGAAGTTTGCATCAGAATTCAATGTACCCTAAAGGCAGTAGTAATATCAAAAGTTAAATTAAATAGGTTCAAGTTGTTTGGTCCAGAGGGCCTTTTTTCCCCGAGCCATACAAGAAGTACAAGATGAAGTGGCATCGTTTTGGGCAGAAATCTTCAATAAATCAATAGAAACTTGAGAGGTTTCTGAAAATTAGGGGTCAGCATATTAGACCTAACATGTTAGAAAGGGAACACGGCTGTCACACGGATTACCATTCTACTAGCCTGACATCTAGCATAGTTGAACTGTTGGAAGGGATAAAGGTATAAAAAGATGAATGATTTCATAGAAATCCAAAATGTTCTATGAATTTCCAGTATGAATTCAGGCAAAACAAATCGCGCCTGTTGGAATTCTTCCATGCAATGTTATGTGAGTATGACAAGAAGAGCCACAGACATACATCAATTTAGACTGTCAAAGAGCCTTTGAGAATGTGCCTCATCATAGGTAATTATCAAAGTGCACTGCACATTAGTGTGGAAGTAGATAAATGGATACAATGTTTAACAGGTACACAGCAACTAATTGCAATGAAAGATGCTTCTTCCGGAATAGACTTCTTATCATGTTTTGAGTTCCACAAGGACAGCAAAGAGCTCAGGGTCTCTAGTTGTCCAAAACTCGTAAAATATGCAGAAAAAACTCAATAAGGTCTTTAAGGGGAGAATTTCCACTTGAGGGATTTTTTTCTTTACCCCTTTCTTCCTCATGTTTAGCCCCATTGCTTTAGAGATTTTAAGACGTTCGCCCCATTAGTTTGGTGATTTTAAGAACTTTCACCCCATTTATGTCACTTTTAAGACCTTTCGTGCCATTTAGGTGAGGTGTCGATTTTTTCCTGGCGAGCGATAGCGAGCCTGTAATTTAAGAGGAACCGGCCTTTGGCCGGGAAGTTTTTCTACCGAAAAATGTACAAATTTATCTTGAAAGGGGGTGTATTTTCAAGCTTGATGGAAGTCTAGGAAACACACTAAAAACCTCCCCTTAAATTACTAAATGGGTTTGGCAAAGTGAATTGTACCATGATGCTGTGCTTCAATAATGAATACAACATATATGTATGGTTGAAAGTTGGATTTGCAGAGATTTAGCACTAATAAGCTCTGTTCTACCTGGATTTAGCACTAATAAGCTCTGTTCTACCTGGATTTAGCACTAATAAGCTCTGTTCTACCTGGATTTAGCACTAATAAGCTCTGTTCTACCTGGATTTAGCACTAATAAGCTCTGTTCTACCTGGATTTAGTTTTTATTCAAAAGTTGTAAAACGTTCTTGATTAAAGTAGTTTAAGAAAAGGGCAGGTCTACATAGTTAAATATTCTTCAAACCCTCAAATGAAAGTACTGAACAATGAACTATATAAATTATCCTTTATTATCAAGCTTATTCCCGAAGTATAGACCTCAAGATATTTGAGATACTCTCTCTCTCTCTCCTTATCTTCCAGTAGGCTTGTACACTTCCCTTCCTCTCTCTCTCTCTCTCTCTCTCTGTCCCTCAATTTGTTTTCTTTTTCGCTTCGTCTATGTTTTCTTTTCATTCACCCTCACAAACACGTCTCTCTCTCTCTCTCTCTCTCTCTCTCTCTCTCTCTCTCTCTCTCTCTCTCTCTCTCTCTCTCTCCCACCTTTCTTTTCTCTCTGGAATAGGCTAAACTTCCTACACAAGTTATAACTATTTCGTTTTTAGAACAATTTAGGAACATATGTATTTTACACACCTTGAAGTGAGAAGACAGCCTTATCTGTGTTAAGCAGTCTCCTTGGAATGGACCACATGTTATGTGATATACTGACTATTCCTTGTATTTCCATGTAAGTTTCTTATTCTCAGAGTTCGTCGGACCCAAACTTTAAATAGGTACCTAATCAGTGTGTATGTGTGTGTGTGTGTGTGTGTGTGTGTGTGTGTGTGTGTGTGTATGTGCGTGCGTGTGTGTTCCTGTAGTGTGATTGTCGTGTGACTGTGTGTGTGCATGTATGTGTGTGTTCCTGTAGGTGTGATTGTCGTGTGTGCGTGGGGGTGCGTGTTCGTGTGTGTGTGTGCGTGCCTGTGTGCGTGCCTGTGTGTGTGTGTAATCCCGTGTGAGTGTGTGTGATTCTCAAGGCTGTGTGTGTGTGTGTGTGTATTTACCTACCTGTATTCACCTAATTGTCTTTTACACGATTTAAGACTAGTGTTATAATATCCCGCCTGCATTTAATTTATCTATTGTATTTATGTTTACTTTAAGGGGAGGTTTTTAGTTTGTTCCCTAGTCCTCCATCAAGCTTTAAATTACACTCCCTAGGCTCCCTTCTCAGATAAATTTGTACATTTTTCGGTCGAAAAATGTCCCGGCCAAAGGCCGGTTCCTCTTAAATTACAGGCTCGCTATCGCTCGCCAGGAAAGAATTGACACATAAATGGGACGAAAGGTCTTAAAATGGGGCAACAGTTCTTAACATCGCCAAACTAATGGGGTGAACATCTTAAAATCTCAAAAGCAATGGGGCTAAACATGAGGGAGAAAGGGGTCCAGAAAATAATCCCTCCGGTAGAAACCTCCCCTTAAGCACACACCACCACTTATTCGTCTAATAGTCATCATTATTCATATAAGTTTATTTGTACTGCAACTTAAAAAAAAAAAAAAACAGTAACTTCTACTATATATTCTGCATTTAATGGAGTATTATAAAATGGCAATGTATATAATGTTTGTGAAAATAATGTCTGTTAAGGGGAGGTTTTTAGTTGATTCCCTAGACTTCCATCAAGCTTAAAATTACTCCCCCTTGACCCCCTTTCAAGATAAATTTGTACATTTTTCGGTAGAAAAATGTCCCGGCCGAAGGCCGGTTCCTCTTAAATTACAGGCTCGCTATCGCTCGCCAGGATAAAATCGTCACCTGAATTGCACGAAAGGTCTTAATATGGGGTGAAAGTTCTTAAAATCGCTAAACTAATGGGGCAAACGTTTTATAATATCACAAGCAATGGGGCTAAACATGAGGGAGAAAGAAGTTCGAAAAAAAATCCCTCAAGTGGAAACCTCCCTTTAAATACAGAAAATCCCTGTAGCGGTCCACGCAGTCTAATGCTTGGCTACACAAATGTATAGACATTAGCCAGGCAGTGTCTCCAATGTTTGCCAGGTGGGTACGGTAACAACATTCTGCACCACACTGTATTTAAGAATTTACATCCATTATCTCAATTATATTATACTCTTCTATATCAAAACTATATTTCTCACTACCCTACATATGTTAGCATTACGATACAGTAAGAAGTATCTACGAAAGCTTGGTCCTGTACGTAGATATATGTACTGTATATATATATATATATATATATATATAGACTTAAATAAATATATATATAATGTTTTTACAACCGCAGACGGAGAAAATATATGAAAATGGCTCTTAGTTCCTAATTCTCTCTCTCTCTCTCTCTCTCTCTCTCTCTCTGTAACTTCTTTTATTATCATGGTAATTAATAGTAAAGTTTTTAATCTCACGCTAATTATTCCGCCCGTATGTTTTAAACAAATTGTTTTCAGAAATTTGCAACCTAACTTTTTCTTTTCAGCGTACTCTTGTTTTACCCTCTTTTTCGGTATTTTTGTTCTTTTCGTTTTGGTTCACCATCTCCCATATTCTTATTTTCTTTTCTGTATTCATTTGTCTATTCCCTCTTCTTCTCTTTCAGTCGTTTATTATCCTCTTTATATTTGCTTTTTATAACTTTTAAGGGGAGGTTTCTAGTTTGTTTCCTACTCCTCCAGCAATCTTAAAATTTCAACCCCTTGATCCCCTTTCAAGATAAATTTGTACATTTTTCGGTAGAAAAATTTCCCGGCCGAAGGCCGATTACTCTTAAATTACAGGCTCGCTATCGCTCGCCAGGATAAAATCGACACCTAAATGGCACGAAAGGTCTTAAAATTGACAGAATGGGGCGGAAATATCTTAAAAAAATCACCAAACTAATGGGGCAAACGTCTTAAAATCTCAAAAGCAATGGGGCTAGACATGAGGGAGAAAGGGGTCAAGAAAAAAGTCCCTCAAGTGGAAATCCCCCCTTAATCTGTTATATCATTCATCCTTCCCTTTCTACGTGTATTATCGAATGTGATGAAGTAGTATTACATTCATTTTTTTATGTGGACCCTCCTATCACCCTTTTGTATATTTTTAACATTCTTTCTATGTTCCTCTCTTCGCTTTCTTCACTTCTATACTCTTCTCTCCACATCACTCTTCACTCTTCTCTCTCCCTCTCTCTCTCTCTCTCTCACCCCCGCCACCTCGTTTATCCTTCCCACCCGAAGATTGAAGGCTTTAATCTGAGTAAAACGAATACCCCATTTAAAAAGAAACCTGGCCATAATGTGTGGCTCTTAAATAATAGCCATTTTAAAGCCTTTGAAGATTCCATTGTTATTTTGGGGCAACGGAGCAGAAAAGGGAAGAAAACAAAAGAGGCTAAAGGGAGGATTGTTGTTAAGGGGGGATGGGCCGGTTTTCTGGACCACTTTCTCCCTCATGTTTAGCCCCATTAGTTTTCAGATGTTAAGATGTTTGCCCCATTAGTTAGTCGATTTTAAGACCTTTCGCCCCATTTCGTCGTCAATATTTAGACCTTTCGTGCTATTTAGGTGTCAATTTTTCCCCTGGCGAACTATAGTGAGCCTGTAATGTTGGAAGAATCGGCCTTCGGCCGGGACATTTTTCTACCGAAAAATGTACAAATTAATCTAGAAGGGGGATCTAATGGATGTTCCTAAAAAAAAAAAAAAAAAAAAAAAAAAAAAAAAAAAAAAAATCATCACACATCATAGCTTTTGAGGAAGGGGGTATGTTTGACCTCCCAAGACGAACCCTCTCAAAGAACAAAAGGAAAAACTTGAACGAGGTCAAACTTCTGCATGACTCTGTTTATGAGTGAGTTACAAGGAGCTGCAAGGAATGGTTAGTATCTCAGAGACTTTGCGGTCCATTCCGTAGAGATACTAGAAGTGGAAATATAAATACTATTTAGTGCACTACACTCATTACAGAGTGCAAAATACTATACTCTTCTTGAACTGCTTCACTGAACTGTTTACAACTTCGGAGGGAAGTTTGTTCCAGGTAGAACATATCTTATACAGTATGTGGAAGACTTTCCACAAATACTAGTGCTGAACCCTTTCAATTCTAATTTCCAGCCATGGTTGCATGTTGTATTGAGGCTAAACATTATGCAAGAGAGAGAGAGAGAGAGAGAGAGAGAGAGAGAGAGAGAGAGAGAGAGAGAGAGAGAGAGAGAGAGAGAGAGAGAGAGAGAGAGAGAGAGAGATGTATATACTATACTGATAAATATTTCTTGCAGATTGTTTGCAGACATTCTGGGTTGCGCGGTAGAAATAATATGAGTGCAATTGATTATGTAAATGCAAAATGTATGATATTTTCAATATTAAAAATCCCCGGATATAGTGTATGTACTTGTACATACAAGCACAAACACTTGGGTGTAGGAAAATCACAAGCAGAAACAATCATTCACACAATGCATGATGTATACGCATATCATTCTTTACGTGCTATTCTTATGCAAACCGGTACAACATTCATCAACACACAAACACAAGGTAAAAATATAGACAGAGCAGCCAAACCCTGCACCAGAGTTCTAATACCGTGCAAACACTCCACACACCACCTCACCTCCTCTTATACACACACACACACACACACATACAGTCACATATAACACACATAATCATACATTAATACATACACGCACCGATACATACAGTCACATAGAAACACACACAGTCATACATTAATACATACACGCACCGACACATACATACACATAGTCACACATATAATCATACATTACTACATACACACGCATTCAAGCTGACATACACTAAAATGATGACGGATATACTGTACTTGCACAAAGACAAGGCTCCATATACACATAAACACACACACACACACACACACACACACACACACACACACACACACACACACACACACACACACACAACACACACAACACACACACACACACACACACACACACACACACACACACACACACACACACACACACACACACATCACAAAAACACACACACACACACACACACACACACACACACACACACACACACACACACACACACACAGGATTCCCTCATACCTACACCACCATAAACAATAAACACAAAGATGGAATACCTGGCACACACTTCAAACAACACTCAACAGATGCTCCTAGACTGCTTTCATCTTTATACACACACACACATACTCACATACACATATACACACACACACACACACTCACACACACACACACATTTGTTTTTCTGTGTGAGTGAGGGAGACATAAGGCAGAATTGCCTGTGGCGAGTGCCTCCTCCAGAGTTGAAAGAGTGACAGGGCCAAAATCAAAGGACGTTCGAGCCAAAATGCCTCGACACACTGAGTTTGAAGCAATTTAGTCATAGGAAGGGGGAAGACAGATTCTGGGAGAGAGTTCCAGAGTTCAGCTGTTGAATAGAAGAAAGAATGAGAATAAAGTTTCATTCTTGGGTTGGAGAGCTGCACAGAGTAGGGGTGGGATTGTGTTGCAAGACAGGTGCTACGTGCTCTACGAAGAGGTGGTGGTATACACTGAGAGAGCTCTGAGGAACATACAGGTACATGCACTCATATACAGTACATACACACACACGAGCTTCACTTAATTTTGTTTTTAACCCCCTGTCTTGGGGGAATTGTCTAAGCTTGATGGAGGTCTAGGGAGCAAACTGAAAACCTCCCCATAAAAATCACTCATACACGCTGAAACACACTATGAAGGTAACAAAACACATACACAAGTACGCAGTGTGATACACACACACACACACACACACACACACACACACACACACAGAGTCATGCATACACAGTCAAACACAGGGGGAGGTGGGTAAGTCGGCACTCAGACTGGAATACCCACAAACACTTCGCACACCGCTCACTAGACGCACAAAAACTGCTTCCATCTTTATACACCCCCCCCCCCACACACATACATACATACATACACATATACGTAGATGCACGTACAGAAACTCACACGCCATTCATGTTTATTTGCTCATGTTTCAACGCATACATAATTGCACACCCACATGGATATATTATACACACATACAATTCAATATACACATGCAAACACACAGACAAGCAAGCACATACATAATTGCAGACAATCATTCTAACCACACACACACACACACACCCACACACACACACACACATACACACACACATACACACCCACACCCACATCCACACACACACCTTACTCACACAAATCCACTAACACCTTCACTCTCAGCCAAATAATATCGCCAAAGATTATGATCATTATTATTATATATTATACAAAAAACCACTCACCCCAGCAATGACTGACCCTCGTTCTTCACAGCTCACTGATTAGCCACTCACCTGTCAAAGAGAAAGACAATAATTAATTAGTACATTTATAATGACAGGTAATATTGAAGTGAGAGAGAGAGAGAGAGAGAGAGAGAGAGAGAGAGAGAGAGAGAGAGAGAGAGAGAGAGAGAGAGAGAGAGAGAGAGAGAGAGAGAGAGAGAGAGAGAGAGAGAGAGATATGGCTTTAGAGGGGGATGAGATACATAGATATATGATTGAATAAATTCATACATACAGTAGATTATAGTTTATATTCACAGAATAATGATATATATATATATATATATATATATATATATATGTATATATTGCAATCATGATTAACAGGAGAACGTACCAACTATTTTACCCACTGTTACTGGCTTAAATTAATGTGTTATCACCTTGCAACACAGCTATAGCCGGGATTACAGTTCATTCACAGGAGATATTTTTTCTGTCAATTTCTGTTCGGCATAATTATTCTTACGACATACCAGGACCGTTGTAGTATGTTATTGTTTCAGATAAAATGTAAATGATCAATGCATAGCAAAATCCAATAAAAGTTTGATTCAAAAGGTACCAGGCCAAAGGTGCTAAAACTAAAACGAAATACGATAAGAAAAAATTGAGTGAATCCGCATATATTTGATTCTGGGTGGCATACTGGCAAAACAACATGTATTGTATCTTAACCCTTTCACGCTTATGACGCGATTTTGAGCCTAATAGGGATACTTTAAAGCCTTTGTTACCATCAAGGCTATTTAAAAACCTTTAGTTTAGTTACTTCAACCTCTGCAGTTGTCTTTGAGTTAGCTGTGGGCAGAAAACTAATTTTGGAGAGGTAATTATAAGAGTGAGAGAACTCTATTTATTATTGCTAATCTGGCAAACTCTGCATCATAAAAGCGTGAAAGAGTTCAAATAGCATGGTGCCCTGTGAAGTAACACCATACACAGCATACCTTTTTGGGATAATCCGAATAATATCTTATAAACAATACTTCAATGCTCTATTACAACACATATGTAAATCTAGAAACTGCAGTTATATATTCTGGTTTTAATTGTTGTTGTGAAACTTATTTAAGTAATGTTAAAACAAAACAAAAACACGAAGTATGCTGTATATTGTATTACCTGGTTAGTTTGAGGGGAGTGACCTGTTTTTCTTTTATTTCTCTCCTGTTCTCTCTTTCTCTGGCTTGTATCTATTCTGCCCCATTCAGCCAACTATTTATCCCCATCTAGGTGTCGATTTCTTCCTGGCGAGCGATAGCGAGCCAGCATTATAAATGAAGAAATCCGGCTTCGCAGGAGAAACTTTTCTATCGAAAAATTTACAAATTTAGCCTGCTGTCGAACATTTTTTAAAGTATGCTGGCTCGCAACCGCTCACCAGTAAAAAAAATACACCTGGATGGGGATAAACGTCTTAAAACAGTAGGCTGAATGGGGCCAAATGGATACAAGCCAGAGAAAGAGAGAAAAGGATATACACAAAAAAAGCAGGTCACCCCCCTTAAATAGTAAGCTCATTCTTTCGGGATATCGTGACTTCCTAATAGCGCATTGGCCTGTTTTTCCTCGGAACAATGGTTTGAATCCCAAAGGATATACATGACTAAATATTGTACACTGTAAACCTTGCCAGTGCGTGTTGTGGAAGCCTTGAAGTCAAAGTAGATTGATATCCTACATGCAACAAGTAATCCCCTTCATGGAATCCCGGAGTGGTTTAGGGGAGACTGGCCGTTTGTTTGGTCTATTCATTAATTTATTCATATATTTTTTTAGTTTCCTCCCTAGACCTCCATCAAGCTTAGAAAAACACCCCCTAGACCACCCTTGAAGATAAATTTGTAAATTTTTCGGTAGAAAAATTTCCCGGCCGAAGGCCGATTCCTCTTACATTTACAGGCTCGCTATCGCTCGCCAGGAAATAATCGACACCAAAATGGCACGAAAGGTCTTGGAAATTGACA
>CM064577.1:9536187-9621135 GCA_032716605.1 Paralithodes platypus | reverse complement strand
TAATACCACCGCCGCCTACCACTAACCTTAACAACTAATAAAACACATAACTAGTAATACCACCGCCCGCCACCCACTAACAACAATAACAAGCACCATAACTAGTCTACCACCGCCGCCACCACTAACAACAATAACAACAAAATAACTAGTCAATACCATCGCCGCCACCACTAACAACATAAACAACAAAAATAACTAGTAATACCACCTACCGCCTGCCACCACTAAACAACAATACCAACAAACATAACTATAAACCACCTGGAATACCACCACGCCGCCACCCACTAACAACAATAACAACACCATAACTAGTAATACCACCCACCGCCGCCAACACTAACAACCAAGGAACAACACAAGAACTAGGAAACCACCAGACCGCACATAACAACATAACACACAAAAAGAAATAGTAATAGCCACCCGCCGCCACCACGACTAACAACAATAACAACAACAATAACTAGTAAATTACCACCCCCCCACGCCGCCCACCACTGAACAACAATAACAACAAACATAAACTAGTAATACCACCTGCCGCCACCACTAAAACAATAACAACAAAATAACTAGTAAATACACACCGCCCCCGTCCACCACTAACAACCAATACCAACAACACAATAACTAGTAATACCACCCCGCCGCCACCACTAACAACAATAACAACAAAATACACTAGTAATACCACCTGCCGCCACCACTAACAAACAACTTAAACAACAACATAACTAGTAATCCCACCTGCCGCCACCACTAACAACAATACACAAAACAAATAAGTAGTAATTACCACCGACCGCCACCACTAACACCACAATAACAACAAAATAACTAGTAATACCACCGCCGCCACCACTAACAACAATAACAACAAAATAACTAGTAATACCACCGCCGCCACCACTAACAACAATAACAACAAAATAACTAGTAATACCACCGCCGCCACCACTAACAACAATAACAACAAAATAACTAGTAATACCACCGCCGCCACCACTAACATCAATAACAACAAAAAACTAGTAATACCACCGCCGTCACCACTAACAACATAACAACAACATAAACTAGTAATACCACTGCCGCCACCACTAACAACAATAACAACACACATAGACTAGTAATACCCACCGCCGCCACCCTAACAACAATACCAACAACATAACTAGTAATACCACCGCCGCCACCACTAACAACAAACATACAAAATAACTAGTAATACCACCGCCGCACCACTACCAACAAAAAACTGGAATACCACCGCCGCCACACTAAACAATAACAACAAAATAACTAGTAATACCACCCCGCAACCCAACTAACAACATAACTAGTAATACCACCGCCGCCACCACTAAACAATCAATAACAACAAATAACTAGTAATACCACCGCCGCCACCACTAACAACAATAACAACAACATAACTAGTAATACCACCGCCGCCACCACTAACAACAATAACAACAAAATAACTAGTAATACCACCGCCGCCACCACTAACAACAATAACTAGTAATACCACCGCCGCCACCACTAACAACAATAACAACAAAATAACTAATAATACCACCGCCGCCACCACTAACAACAATATCAACAAAATAACTAGTAATACCACCGCCACCACCACTAACAACAATAACAACAAAATAACTAGTAATACCACCGCCGCCACCACTAACAACAATATCAACAAAATAACTAGTAATACCACTGCCGCCACCACTAACAACAATACAACAAATAGAACTAGTAATACCACCGCCGCCACCACTAACAACACCTAAACTAGTAATACACCGCCGCCACCACCACTAACAACAAATACACAACATAACTAGGATTACCACCGCCGCCACCACTAACTACAACAAACATAACTAGGAATACCACCGCCGCCACCAGTAACAACAATAACAAAAATAGCTATAATACCACCGCCGCCACCCTAACAACAACACACAAAATAGCTAGTAATACCACCGCCGCCACCACAATAACAACAAAATAACTAGTAATACCACCGCCGCACCACTAAACAACAACATAACTAGTATACCACCGCCGCCCACTAACAACAATACCAACAACATAACTAGTAATACCACCGCCGCCACCACTAACAACAACATAACTAGTAATACCACCGCCGCCACCACTAACAACAATAACAACAACATAACTAGTAATACCATCACCGCCACCACTAACAACAATAACCACCGCCGCCACCACTAACAACAACATAACTAGTAATACCACAGCCGCCACCACTAACAACAATAACAACAAAATAACTAGTAATACCACCGCCGCCACCACTAACAACAATATAACTAGTAATACCACCGCCGCCACCACTAACAACAATAACAACACCATAACTAGTAATACCACCGCCGCCACCACTAACAACAACATAACTAGTAATACCATCGCCGCCACCACTAACAACAATAACAACAAAATAACTAGTAATACCACCGCCGCCACCACTAACAACAATATAACTAGTAATACCACCGCCGCCACCACTAACAACAATAACAACAACCATAACTAGTAATACCACCGCGCACCACCACACTAACAAACAAAAACAACAACATAACTAGTAATACCACTGCCGCCACCACTAACAACAATAACAACAAAATAACTAGTAATACCACCGCCGCCACCACTAACAACAATAACAACACATTAACTAGTAATACCACCGCCGCCACCACTAACAACAATAACAACACAATAACTAGGAATACCACCGCCGCCACCACTAACAACAATAACAACAAAATAACTAGTAATACCACCGCCGCCACCACTAACAACAATAACAACACAATAACTAGTAATACCACCACCGCCACCACTAACAACAATAACAACAACATAACTAGTAATACCACCGCCGCCACCACTAACAACAATAACAACACAATAAGTAGTAATACCACCGCCGCCACCACTAACAACAATAACAACAAAATAACTAGTAATACCACCGCCGCCACCACTAACAACAATAACAACAAAATAACTAGTAATACCACCGCCGCCACCACTAACAACAATAACAACAAAATAACTAGTAATACCACCGCCGCCACCACCTAACAACAATAACAAACAAATACACCTAGTAATACCACCGCCGCCACCACTAACAACAATAACAACAAAATAACTAGTAATACCACCGCCGCCACCACTAACAACAATAACAACAAAATAACTAGTAATACCACCGCCGCCACCACTAACAACAATAACAACAACATAACTAGTAATACCACCGCCGCCACCACTAACAACAATAACAACAAAATAACTAGTAATACCACCGCCGCCACCACTAACAACAATAACAACAACATAACTAGTAATACCACTGCCGCCACCACTAACAACAATAACAACAACATAACTAGTAATACCACCGCCGCCACCACTAACAACAATAACAACAACATAACTAGTAATACCACCGCCGCCACCACTAACAACAATAACAACAAAATAACTAGTAATACCACCGCCGCCACCACTAACAACAATAACAACAAAATAACTAGTAATACCACCGCCGTCACCACTAACAACAATAACAACAAAATAACTAGTAATACCACCGCCGCCACCACTAACAACAATAACAACAACATAACTAGTAATACCACCGCCGCCACCACTAACAACAATAACAACAATGAATACTACTAATCACACCGCCGCCACCACTAACAACAATAACAACAACATAACTAGTAATACCACCGCCGCCACCACTAACAACAATAACAACAAAATAACTAGTAATACCACCGCCGTCACCACTAACAACAATAACAACAAAATAACTAGTAATACCACCGCCGCCACCACTAACAACAATAACAACACAATAACTAGTAATACCACCGCCGCCACCACTAACAACAATAACAACAAAATCAACAACTCCCACAAGTAACGATTAATTACACCAGTTAAAACAGCGAACAAGAAGACAACGTAAACAAAGCAATGTCAAGGATAGTTAAGGCGAGATTTCCACTTGAGGGATTTTTTTTTATGGACCCCTTTCTCCCTCATATGTAGCCCCATTGCTTTTGAGATTTTAAGACGTTCGCCATATTAGCTTGACGATTTTAAGAACTTTCGCCCCCATTTCTATCAATTTGAAGACCTTTTGTGCCACTTAGGTGTCGATTTTTTTCTGGCGAGCGATAGCGAGCCTGTAATTTAAGACGAAACGGTCTTCGACTGGGAACTTTTTCTACCGAAAAATTTACAAATTTATCTTGAAAGGGGATCTAGGGGGTGAACTTTTAAGCTCGATGGAGGTCTAGGGAACAAAATAAAAACTTCGCAATGAAACAAACAGCACGAACAACCAAACCCAGGGCCTCAATGTAAACAGGAGGGCCTCTTCCAATAAGTCCCTCCAAACAACGACAACAACAACTCCAACTTCCCACCAAACAAACAAACAAGGTAAACAAGGACGCAGAGGAGAACAATAACCCCCCCCCCCCTTCCTTGTACACCCCACTCGCCCCCCCTTCCCCCCTGACTGGAGGCATTATTACTCTTAGAAGATACTAAGACGCAACTCGTTTCTGTTTTCTGGCTATTATAAGACGATTTTATTCAGATTAGGTAGGACATGTAGAAGTTAGAGGGTTACTTGAGCTAGCCATTTACCCCTACAATTCCCACAGATCCATCCAAGATTGTGTAACATCGTCTAATGATAGCCAGAATAAACCAAGTGCGTCATAATCTTCAAAGGGTTAAGAGATTATGTAGAAGAGAGAGAAGATAGCAGAGTAGCGGAATAGCAGAGATTATGTAGAAGAGAGAGAAGATAGCAGAGTAGCGGAATAGCAGAGATTATGTAGAAGGAAGAGAGAGAAGATAGCAGAGTAGCGGAATAGCAGAGATTATGTAGAAAGGGAGAGAAGATAGGCAGAATGTTAGCGGAATAGCAGGATTATGTAGAAGAGAGAGAAGAATGCAGAGTAGCGGAATAGCAGAGATTATGTAGAAGAGAGAGAAGATAGCAGAGTAGCGGAATAGCAGAGATTATGTAGAAGAGAGAGAAGATAGCAGAGTAGCGGAATAGCAGAGATTATGTAGAAGAGAGAGAAGATAGCAGAGTAGCGGAATAGCAGAGATTATGTAGAAGAGAGAGAAGAGCAGAGTAGGCGGAATAGCAGAGATTATGTAGAAGAGAGAGAAGATAGCAGAGTAGCGGAATAGCAGAGATTATGTAGAAGAGAGAGAAGAGAAGTAGCAGGAGTAGCGGAATAGCAGAGATTATGTAGAAGAGAGAGAAGATAGCAGAGTAGCGGAATAGCAGAGATTATGTAGAAAGAGACGAGAAGATAGCAGAGTAGAGTAGCAGAATAGCAGAGATTATGTAGAAGAGAGAGAAGATAGCAGAGTAGCGTAATAGCAGAGATTATGTAGAAGAGAGAGAGAGAAGATAGCAGAGATTATGTAGAAGAGAGAGAGAGATAGCAGAGTAGCGGAATAGCAGAGATTATGTAGAAGAGAGAGAAGATAGCAGAGATTATGTAGAAGAGAGAAGATAGCAGAGATTATGTAGAAGAGAGAAGATAGCAGAGATTATGTAGAAGAGAGAAGATAGCAGAGTATGTAGAAGAGAGAAGATAGCAGAAGTAGCGGAAAGATAGCAGGAGATTATGTAGAAGAGAGAGAAGATAGCAGAGTAGCGGAATAGCAGAGATTATGTAGAAGAGAGGAGAGAAGATAGCAGAGTAGCGGAATAGCAGATAGATGTAGAAGAGAGAGAAGATAGCAGAGTAGCGGAATAGCAGAGATTATGTAGAAGAGAGAGAAGATAGCAGAGTAGCGGAATAGCAGAGATTATGTAGAAGAGAGAGAAGATAGCAGAGTAGCGGAATAGCAGAGATTATGTAGAAGAGAGAGAAGATAGCAGAGTAGCGGAATAGCAGAGATTAGGAGAAGAGAGAGAAGATAGCAGAGTAGCGGAATAGCAGAGATTATGTAGAAGAGAGAGAAGATAGCAGAGTAGCGGAATAGCAGAGATTATGTAGAAGAGAGAGAAGATAGCAGAGATTATGTAGAAGAGAGAGAAGATAGCAGAGTAGCGGAATAGCAGAGATTATGTAGAAGAGAGAGAAGATAGCAGAGATTATGTAGAAGAGAGAGAAGATAGCAGAGATTATGTAGAAGAGAGAAGATAGCAGAGATTATGTAGAAGAGAGAGAAGATAGCAGAGATTATGTAGAAGAGAGAGAAGATAGCAGAGATTATGATAGAGAGAGAGAAGATAGCAGAGATTATGTAGAAGAGAGTGAAGATAGCAGAGATTTGTAGAAGATATAGAGAGAAGATAGCAGAGATTATGTAGAAGAGAGAAGATAGCAGAGATTATGTAGAAGAGAGAAGATAGCAGAGATTATGTAGAAGAGAGAAGATAGCAGAGATTATGTAGAGAGAGAGAAGATAGCAGAGATTATGTAGAAGAGGGAAGATAGAAGATAGCAGAGATTATGTAGAAGAGAGAAGATAGCAGAGATTATGTAGAAGAGAGAGAAGATAGCAGAGATTATGTAGAAGAGAGAAGATAGCAGAGATTATGTAGAAGAGAGAAGATAGCAGAGATTATGTAGAAGAGAGAAGATAGCAGAGATTATGTAGAAGAGAGAAGATAGCAGAGATTATGTAGAAGAGAGAGAAGATAGCAGAGATTATGTAGAAGAGAGAAGATAGCAGAGATTATGTAGAAGAGAGAGAAGATAGCAGAGATTATGTAGAAGAGAGAAGATAGCAGAGATTATGTAGAAGAGAGAAGATAGCAGAGATTATGTAGAAGAGAGAAGATAGCAGAGATTATGTAGAAGAGAGAAGATAGCAGAGATTATGTAGAAGAGAGAAGGATAGCAGAGATTATGTAGAAGAGAGAAGATAGCAGAGATTATGTAGAAGAGAGAAGATAGCAGAGATTATGTAGAAGAGAGAGAAGATAGCAGAGATTATGTAGAAGAGAGAGAAGATAGCAGAGATTATGTAGAAGAGAGAGAAGATAGCAGAGATTATGTAGAAGAGAGAAGATAGCAGAGATTATGTAGAAGAGAGAAGATAGCAGAGATTATGTAGAAGAGAGAAGATAGCAGAGATTATGTAGAAGAGAGAAGATAGCAGAGATTATGTAGAAGAGAGAAGATAGCAGAGATTATGTAGAAGAGAGAAGATAGCAGAGATTATGTAGAAGAGAGAAGATAGCAGAGATTATGTAGAAGAGAGAAGATAAGCAGAGATTATGTAGAAGAGAGAAGATAGCAGAGATTATGTGAAGAGAGAAGATAGCAGAGATTATGTAGAAGAGAGAAGATAGCAGAGATTATGTAGAAGAGAGAAGATAGCAGAGATTATGTAGAAGAGAAGATAGCAGAGATTATGTAGAAGAGAGAAGATAGCAGAGATTATGTAGAAGAGAGAAGATAGCAGAGATTATGTAGAAGAGAGAGAAGATAGCAGAGATTATGTAGAAGAGAGAGAAGATAGCAGAGATTATGTAGAAGAGAGAAGATAGCAGAGATTATGTAGAAGAGAGAGAAGATAGCAGAGATTATGTAGAAGAGAGAGAAGATAGCAGAGATTATGTAGAAGAGAGAGAAGATAGCAGAGTAGCGGCATAGAAAATGTATAGTAGGAGATCATGGAAGACTTAACTCTCTCTGATCCGATGTCTTGGGGGTTATTAAGATATTATATTTAATTATTCTTGAGGATTTGGTTTGTTTGTATAATTTTCGAGCAGCATGTTTTAGTTAGTCCCTAGGCTAACAGAAACGTCTTATCAGATTTTCTTCAAACTTAAGAAATACCCCCCCAGGCCCCCTTGAAGCTAAATTTGTACTATTATTTTTCAAGTTAAAGGCTCGTTATAACTTGCCCAGAGAAATTAATCGACACCTGAGTGGGGGCGAAGCGTCAAACTATTTGGGTGAAACATCTTCAATTCTCCAAACGAATGGAGTGAAACAAGACCCCCCACGGTTAAAATAGGGTTAAACACACGATAGATATATGTAGGCCAACTAACAAGGAGGGAGGGAGGGAGAGGGGGGAAAGGGTTAGGAGGGTGAAGAAGAGACAGGAAAGAGGCAAGGACAATGGAACAGGACATTAAATAACAACACAAAAGAGGACGGGCAGAACAATAAGTCCCCACCCCCTCCGGTCCAATGGGGGGGGGGGGGGGGAGAGAGAGAGAGAGAGAGAGAGAGAGAGAGAGAGAGAGAGAGAGAGAGAGAGAGAGAGAGAGAGAGAGAGAAAGAGAGAGAGAGAGAGAGAAAGAGAAAGAGAGAGAGTGAGGAGGGAAGATCATTGAATTACAAGTGGCATAATAAGGTATCAAGGGAGAATTGAAATGAGACAAAATGGAAACATAAACACGTAATTAGAAAGGAAGAAAGAGGAAGAAGAGGAAGAGAAGTAAAGAAGAAAGAACAAGAACAGTAGAAGAGGGAAATGGTAAATAGAAACAATAACAATCTCCTTATCCCATTCCCTCTCCCCCTTGGTAGAATTAGCTTAAGGGAGTCCACCTCGCTTTTTTTCTCTTTCTCTCCCTCTCTCTTTGGCTTGTATCCATTCGGTCCCATTCAGCCTACTGTTTTAAGACGCTTACCCACATCCAAGTGTCAATATTTTCCTGGCAAGCGGTAGCGAGCCAGCATATATATATTTTTATTTTAATAGCAAGCTAAATTTGTATATTTTTCGACAGAAAAATTTCTCCGGCGGCGAAGCCGGATTTCTCCATACAATGCTGGCTCGCTATCGCTCGCCAAGAAGAAATCGACACCTGGATGGGGATAAAAGTCATAAAACAGTTGGCTGAATGGGGCCGAATGGATACAAGCTAGGGAAGGAGAGAAAAGGAGAGAAAGATAAAAAAAAACGGTGACCCCTTTAATAGTGAACCCAGGAATGGAGAAGAAGAGAGGACAACGGAAAAGAGGGAGGATGGAAAAGGGAGAACAGATAGAGACAAGGAAACATTCAGATTATAGCACACAATCAGACACACAGATAAGGACAAAGTAAACAAGACCAGTAAACATTCAGACTAGCACACAATCAGACACACAGATAAGGACAAGGTAAACAAGACAAGTAAACATTCAGACTAGCACACAATCAGACGCACAGATAAGGACAAGGTAAACAAGACGACTAGGACAGAACAATAACAAATCCCCCCCCCCCCCCACCTTTCCCCCTCGTAAAGTAACATATGGGACTCTACGAGTAAACTTGATTGCCCCAGTTTCAAGTCTCTGGGGTAGGGGTGAGAGGATGCTGGGGAATTTGGATTTGGGGGAAGAGGAGGGGATGGGAACGGTGGGAATGGATTAAGAAATGGAACATAAAAGAACGTGAACAGTCTATAAAAGGTAGGTAACAACTAAGAATATTTTAATAACTGTTTGAATGAAGGAGGAGCACAAACTATAATAAAAGGTGGAAAGGAAAACGAGAGAGAGAGAGAGAGAGAGAGAGAGAGAGAGAGAGAGAGAGAGAGAGAGAGAGAGAGAGAGAGAGAGAGAGAGAGAGAGAGAGTGTGAGTGTGTGTGTGTGTGGAACAGTGGGAAGGAAAGGAAGTTATGAAGGAGAAAGAGCCTATTAAAGAAATAATACGCGAGGAAAAGGCGCAGGAGGAAGAAGAGAGTAAGAATGAGGATAATAGAAGAATTATAATGAACAATAACAGTGTATGCGAAGAAGGTTGACGTAAGACCGAAGAAATTAAGACAGCAGGAAAATTATACGAGCACGAATAATTATATATGAATAAAAATGAAGGGGATAGCACTAGATCATGAATATCTATCTATCTATCTATCTATCTATTTATTCAGGCCCAATTCCCACTTTTCCTCTTTTTTTTCATTTTTTCCTTTTCTTTTTCCTTTTTGGTGGGTGGCCGACTACAGACAGACACCATAAATATGAGGAGGAACACTTTATTGACAACATAGCGCTTTACCGGGCCAAATAGAAGTAGAGAGGACAGTAACATCGAAGAATGGGGAAGAATAATAACACGCACGAAAGAAAAACAAGAAAATGAAGGCAAGAATAGCGAGAACTAAAGGGAAACGCTATTAAATAAAAAATACTAGAGAAATAAAGGAAGAAAACGAAGACCACCGATTGATACAGATACAAAAAAGAGAATAGAAGACGAAGCAAGGGGAGAATAATGGAGAGGAATACGGCAAACAAGGTGATAATGAGAATGGAATAATTGAGAACAGAGATAATAAAGACAGCAAAGCAAGAAAAGTGATGGAAATTGTGAACAGGGAAGTAGAAAGATTAATAAGAAATTAGGATGGAAGGAGAAGGAGGAGAAGTGGACAATTGAGAAAGACAGGGAAAGACAATAGGAAACATCTAAACACAAGTAGAAAAACGACCAATACAGAATTAAATGAAATAAGACAACGACAACAGATGGAGAAAGGGAGGAAAGGAGACAAGGAGAAAGAGAAGGCGAAAGGGGGAATAGAGAGAGGAGGGGGGGGGGGTAAAGAAGGGGGTAATAATTGAAGAAGTAGGAGACAGCTAAGGAGGGCAGGAAGGAAGATGGAGGCGAAGAGAGAGCGAGAGCGAGAGCGAGAGAGAGAGAGAGAGAGAGAGAGAGAGAGAGAGCCAAGACCCAAGACGCTGATGAGGCTCTCCAAGTGAAAAAATAAACTTCTAATTACAACCCAGCTAGGCTCTACCTCGGGCTTTAGGGGGGTCAAAGAACGGAGAATGGGAGAGACAGAGAGACGATAGAAAACAAAAAGTCAGTATCACATAAACAAATAAATAAATAAATATATACTGTGTATATATATATATATATATATATATATATATATATATATATATATAGTATATATATATATGGACAGCTTCCAAAATGTAAGGCCACTATTAATCAATAGAGCGAAGAGGGACACGCCATCAAGTTTACCTGAGAAGGGATACCAGAAATGTTCACTTACACCAGGGTCCTACTTGCTGCTGAGGGAACAAAGGCATGGGGGGGGGGGGGCCTCCGGAAGATTGTGTGCAGGATATGGCTGCCTCTCCATTTCATTATGTCCGGGAACTGAACCCATGATCTTTCGCTTGTGAATCGTTCGGGTCTACCAATACACTACAAGCCACAATATATATTCACCTTTTTGTTTCCTTGTAAATTAATTGCAAAAACTCTGTTTTGCATCTCATAGAAAATACAGTTGTCATGACATGTACCTGAGACAAATACTGTGTGGAGATATACTTAACCCGGCGAGTGCGCGCAGGATGTAGTGAACACCACAGTTATGGGCTGCAATATTAAGCTCCATTCCTGCCTATAATCGTCATATTACGATAAATATCGTTATTACTTATTCATATGCACCTATTTTACCTTTAATATGAAGATAGTAACCTGTAACAACAACAACACAAGTGGGAATATCATTCGGATGGTCAAAATCGCGAATTGTTAGCGAGCGGTTCATTCATCAAGTGTGAGTCAGCCGGCCTCACACCCTCTTCTCTAGAGGGTTGAAGCAGTACTGAGCTACTCCCTCACACTCTCTCGGTCTCTACCTTACGTAACACACCCATGACCAAAGCCTAGGATCGGTTTGGAGAAGTTTACACGAAAATATACCAATGAATAAGGGAATAACGGAAAATAGGTGATAATTGAAGGGGGGAGGGAAAAAGGGGGGGAAGGAAGGGATGTGGAGAAGTGATATGAGGTATGGAGGAAAAAAAAACATGTTTTAAGTGCTACTGGGGCCTTTTAAAAGTTTTTTTTAGGCCTTACCTCTTAAGAGCTTTCTCGCAGTGGCCCAGTAAGACCTCTTAAGAGTGTTCTCGCCTCCCGGGGTAAGGAGGGTCACCGTTTTTTTGTTTTATCTTTCTCTCCTTTTCTCTCTTTCCCTGGCTTGTATCCATTCGGCCACATTCAGCCAACTGTTTTGAGACGTTTATCCCTATCCAGGTGTCGATTTCTTCCTGGTGAGCGATAGCGAGCCAGCATTGTATGGAGAAATCCGGCTTCGCCGGAGAAATTTTTCTATCAAAAAATGTACAAATTTAGCTTGCTGTCAAAACAAAAATATATATATGCTGGCTCGCTACAGCTCGCCAGGAACATATGGACACCTGGAATTTAGAGATGGAACAAATATAAATTTTCACTATTTGCGAATGCGAATACGAAGGCGAATTTTTGTTGGTAAAATTCGCGAATTCGAATAGCGAATATTTCAATCTTTTTTGAAGGATGAAATTTTCATCCTTCAAGAACTGGTAATTCTTTTTATATCACCAACAAACGTTAATTAAATTACTATGAAATTAATTACCGGAAGCCAATGACGATGTGAATGTGTAAAGCTGCGTGTTTCGTTACCACCACTGATTAGCCATTGGGCTTTTGGCAGAAAATGCCAAAAATTATCAGTGATATCCGAGACATGTTTACATACAGTATTCTCATCGTCAAGCATATTACTGTTTCATAATCATCAGCCAACTTAAAATAGCCTATATAATATTTAATTATCACTAGAACAATACACTATATCATGTAGGAAGTCTTCTGGAGAAATAAGATAAATTTATTAAACAATGCATGATAAACTAAATCACAAATGTATGCTAGAATAGCATTGACAAATCGCTAGATAGTCACCAGACACTAAAAACTTGTATGTCACTAGAAAACATATGTTGAAGTATCTAGAATAATCTTTAACAATCGAAAAATCTCTACAATTCCTTAAAATAGGGAACATAACTTGAATATCGCTAGAATTCATCACATCTTGATGTCGCTAGATGGAAGTGATGGAAGTGATTCGCTGGATCTAGCGGTAGCCGCTACATTGGCAACATGTACCAAGACCATTCCATCCGTTATAATGAACAAGTCAGATTTCGAAACTATTATAATAATTTAAAAGTTCAGAGATTATCAGATTGGTTTGGAAGTCGATGTACACAATTTCAGTTCCATTAATTTAAAAAACATTCACATACTATGGTACTTAGAGGGTTTAATAAAGAAGCATTCCTTTCCACGACATCGTACAAGCGACCGCAAGCCGTTTTTGTTTTGTTTTTGTTTTTTGTTTTTTTAAGAACGTCAACAAACGCTTCGTATAGTTGGATCTGGTGAACCTTTTGGGGTTCCTAGTTATATATTAGAACATATTTATATTTTGCACACTCTTGACTTTAAAATTTAATATTTTACATATGTGTATAATTATCTTCTATTGGTTTCGTGAAAATATTCGCATGTTTGCAAATAGCTATGAATGGAAATGCGAATACGAAACGAATATTCGGTCCATCTCTAAATTCTGGATGGGGGTAAACGTCTTAAAATAGTAGGCTGAATGGGGCCGAATGGATACAAGCCAAAAAGAGAGGGAGAGAAAGAGAAAAAAAAAGCGAGGTGGGCTCCCTTAACCACAAGAGCAGGCGCATGCTTATAATCTTCAGGGGGATGGTTCATTTTTTGGTGGATTTTTTAATGTATATATTATTTTTCTATTTTCCTCCCTAGACCTCCATCACTACTACTACTACTACTACTACTACTAATTCTACTACAACTTCTATTTACTGTAGTAGTAAGAGTAGTTGTGATAATGATATTATTATCAGTAATAGTAGTAGCAGTAGTAGTACTAGTAGTAGTAGTAGTAGCAGTAGTAATAGTAGTAGTAGTAGGAGTAGTAGTAGTAGTAGTAAAAGTAACGCTAGCTACAATATCAGTAGTAGTGGTAGTACTAAACAAACAATAATATTCACCACTTACCGGTAACTCACCGGCTCCTCTCTGAACACCTGTCTCATTACCCACTCACCTGGCAAAGAGAAAAAACAATGAATTAGTACAATTGAAATGACAGGTAATATAGAGGGGTGCGGGCGATATGGCTTTATTGGAAGTGTGTGTGTGTTTTATTCATATATATATATTAACTCAACCCATTTGATAAGTTTAAAATTGTAAAATTATGATGTAGGCCTATCTAACATTGGTGACAATATAACTATTTGAATTTGAATTTAAGGTTATCACATATACAACATCTACTATGGGTTCCAGAGGCCGTATTACATCGTTTTTCGGGACTAACTTATTAACAAACAATTAGATCAGTATGATATTTTGCCGGAGCTTGTTTCACACCATCCCCTAATTTTTGTCAATATAGTGCATTACCAAAAGTTGAGAATCAAGCCACTTGTCCCTGTGTCATGAGGTTAAAGTCACACCTGAATGACTAAGAAATGGACAAGGCTACCGTCGCGTATCTGTGGAAACCAACAAACCATTATTGCTCCTCCATCAAGCACAGTAGTTATCACCCACCACCCTACTATCGCCTTTACATTCAAGTTATCTGTCAATATCAAATAAATATATACAAAAATAAATTAGTTTTGTATATACAAGTATACATACAAAATATATATGTCTATGTATAAGATCACAGAGAGGAACAGAACTTATGTGAGCAACTGTTCATCCGATTTAAGCCAACACAAGACAATAGCCAATATATTAAGTGGTATTGGGGCACTCCGAGGAGAAAAAAAAAAAATCTTTCTTCCAATCAAGCTAAAATTTCGAATCAGTGACAGAGCGAATAGGGCTCTAGAGATAATTGGGGCGGAGAGAGAGAAATAGAGAATATAATGAAGACTATAATATATAACGCAATGACATTATAGAATACTACATGAACAGGTAAAAGGTAAAGGTGTATAGTTAGTCAAGGAATATTACAACAAAAGTGACAAAACGGTACCTATAATAAAGCAAGGATAAGATGTATTGAGAGTTAAGGAAAGTAGAACAAATGAGACGGAACATAAGACATTTCGAAAAAAAAAGGTTAACGCAAATAAGTGCAAAGAAACCACAGCGAATGACACATTAAATAAAGACTAATAACTGAATAAATAGGACAACAGAGAATTTAAGGAACACTCCGTTCTTAACATTAATCCTCCATTACAAACCCCAATGTAGTTGAATACATTAAAGAAAGCATTTGATCTTCCCGGGATTCGAACTCGGGACACCACACCCAGAACATAAGCACCTACACCTTTACACCACCAACACAGAGCAGGAAGACAATACATAAAAAGTCAAATAGATAAAATTATATACATTACAAGGAGAAACAATAATGGACAAGGAGGATACATGTCAAGAAATACTGCTGAAGCTCTTCTAGCACAAGAAAACGTAATATATATATATATATATATATATATATATATATATATATATATATACTGTATATATATACACATATATATATATATATATATATTACTGTAAATAGTAAAAACAAAAATAAAGGTGAATAGAAATGGAAATAATAAATCCATCTATCTATAGGAAGGCGCTTTGATCCCAGAGGGAATGGCGACGAATGAATCGTCTCCCTGCTCCTCTGTCATCCATCAACAGCGCCCCTCGTCCCACCCAACTCCCAACACTACCTTTACTCTTATTCGTCCGGACCCCATCCTGCTATCTCATTCTCGGTCTGACTCTCCCTCTCTTCCCATCCACCTCACTCCCACACACCCCTTTTAGTCATAATCTGCCTCTCTATATATACGCTCCATATAACCGAATCACCCTAAGGTATTGCGCTTCATACTCTCCAACACAATCACATCCGCACCACTTCACGCTCGTACTTCCTCAGTCGTGTTGAAAAAGTGTTGAGAGTGTTCCATCTCTAGAAAAGGTTAACAGGCAAAATGAGGAAATGAGAAAAATAAAATAACCTCAATAAATGAACATGGAGAAGATAGGGATCGAGACACGGATAACAATGTAGAATGCGTGCATATAAGGACAGAACAATTAAATAACTAAACAATATAAACAAGTTGGGGAGATAAATGCAAGACAAACGATGACAGAGAGTAAAGTAAATTGGGCTACCAGTCGATAGATATACTGTATACCTTCGATGCTCTCCTATAATAATAAAGACAAGAAGGATAACAGTTTGTTAATTTAAATTCCATATAGAAAAAAACACAAAAAAGAGACAATGAGACAGAGAAGATAAACCCCCCCCCCCCGTTCAGATAAAATAAATAAAAGTAAAACAATAGTAATTAGAAATAAGAGAACCGAGGAAGGGATCACATGTAAAACTTTAGGGGAGGCAGACCGTTTTTCTGGACCCCCTTCTCCCTAATGTATAGCCCCACTAGTTTAGAAATTATAAGACGTTCGGCCCATTAGTTTGGTGATTTTAACACCTTTCGCCCCATTTCGTTGTCAATTTTAAGACCTTTCGTGCCATTTAGGTGTCTATTATTTCCTGGCGAGCGATAGCGAGCCTTAAATTTTAAGAGGAACCGGCCTTCGGCCGAGACATTTTTCTACCGAAAAATGTACAAATTGATCTTGAAGGGGGTCTAGGGGGTGTTTTTCTAAGCTTGATGGAAGTATAGGGAGGAAACTAAAAAAATATATGAATAAATGAATTAATAGACCAAACAAACGGTCAGTCTCCCCTTAAGATCAATATGGAAGTAAAAGTAATCATAAACGGGTTGACGAAATGAACGAGTTGAAACCTTGAGACAATATAAAAATAAATCATAAAAATACGAACGAAATACAGAACAATAAAAAGCAGAAAAATTACTGAAACTTAGGAAAGAAAAGAAATAAAAAAAAAACTATCATAGGAAGACAAAAGTAATAAATTATCGAGGCTCTCCTAGGAAAAAAATAAAGGCAATATCGCTGCTGCTTCAATCCCATAGGGTCATAGAAAGAAGATAAAGTCAGGCAGCATAGAATGAAATGCAAGAAGGAAAAATATAATGAGTGGAATAGAAGGGCACATAAAAATCGCCAAATAGAGACAATGAGACATGAGGAAAGAGATAACATTAAGGGGGGTCACCGGCTTTTATTTATCTTTCTCTCATTTTCTCTCTTTCCCTGGCTTGTATCCATTCGGCCCCATTCAGCCAACTGTTTAAGACGTTTATCCCCATCCAAGTGTCGATTTCTTCCTGGCGAGCGATAGCGAGCCAGCATTGTATGGAGAAATCCGGCTTTGCCGGAGAAATTTTTCTATCGAAAAATTTAAAATTTAGCTTGCTGTCAAAACAAAAATATATATATGCTGGCTCGCTACTGACACCTGGATGGGGTAAACGTCTTAAAACAGTAGGCTGAAATGGGGCCGAATGGATACAAGCCAAAGAGAGAGGGAGAGAAAGATATAAAAAGCGAGGTGGGCTTCCTTAACTGAAATACAAAGGAATGAAAATGAAATTGATGAGTAGACAAAGTATAACATTAAATGATATAGTACAAAAATAATACAATATATCTATGAATAACCAATAAAAGAGAAAGGTTGAGAAATAATTACGATGTGAAACGAAACAGAAAACAGAATATACAAAAGCAATATGAGAAGGATATATTCGAGAGATGCTGCCGAGTCTCTCCTAGGAAAAGAAGAATACACTAAAGGAAAAAGTCGAGGATAAACGTCAAGAGATACTGCCGAGTCTCTCCTAGGAAAAGAAAGATCGCAGTTGGTTCAATCCCATTTACCTTGGGGTGACGGCAAGTTCTGGCCTTCCTGGAGAGAGAGAGAGAGAGAGAGAGAGAGAGAGAGAGAGAGCGAACAAAAGGCATGGATGGGTAGTCAGATACGATAGATGGATAGATAAGCATTAATATAGAGAGATAAATAATACTATATACAGTAGAATACATGCATGTATAGACATATTGTGGACTGATATACACGGTGTCCCGAAATAGACGTGCCAAACTTCAGGATATGATAATACAGATGATTCTAAGCATAAATTATTTCATAACAAAAGTTCTAAATCTCAACCGTTTAAGAGGTATTGAAGGCTATAATATAGTGTCCTCCCCGCATCCATCGCTGCAATGAATCTTCCATGTCAAATTGTTTCCAGTAGGTCCAAAGGGAGCTAATTTGTCCATAATAATTTTGCAAGTTACAGTATCATAATGTCTTGATAATAGATAGCATGGTGAAATAATTGCAGTTAGATGGGGGTGTGGTAAGGTCTAGGAAAGCTAGGCCAGCCTTATGGGGAAATACTGAAGAAAATGCCATTTTCAACAGGCAATATCTCTGTAACGAGTAACATTTGGAATTTTGTTTATAGAACAATTTATGCTTAGAATATTTTTCGTAACCTAATCCGGAAGTTTGGCACGGCTATTTCGGGACACCCTGTATAAAGAGGTAGATGGAGACAGACAGAATAGATAGGTATAAAATGTGTGAGTGAAGCATATAATTTACGAATATAAGAACACACAAAAAAGACAAGAAAAGAGACAGAAATGCTGGGGAAGGATGAAAATGAAAAGGTGCCGAGTTTCCGAGAGAATACTATAAAGTGGAAGCCTATATATACCCAAGTTATGATCCCACACCTCAGCCTGACAGCGAGTTCAGACCCTCGAACAGAGGCTGGAATGGGGAGTCAGTGAGGGTGGAGGGGAGGGGGAGTTCGATAAAAAAAAAAAAAAAAAAAAAAAAAAAAAAAAAAAAAAAGCAAAGACGCTACAAAATATGATGACTAGCAATATACATAATACGCTAAAGATACGTTAAGGTTCTCGTACTATATACCGGTAATATCCTTTCTGTACGACGGGTGAGGGCTGGTCCTGTCCAGAGTGAGGTTTGGCATCCTCTACCCAACCTTAGCTGTTTTTGTCTGTCTCTTTTCCTGCACTACTTTTCCTACCTCGGGGGCGGGAGGCAAGGAATCCTCCTCCCCTCGAAAAATTCACCTACTAGACGAGACAGAACGGGGCGTGGGAACGCGAAAGTAGCCCCGGATCCCAAGAATTGGAACTTTAAATGTTTCTATTCGGGCTCTGTCTTGACTCAGCCACCCCTAGTTATGAGGTATGTGCCTGAGTATATACATACATACACAACAAAACCTTCCTTACAAATATTTTGCTAATCTATCTATCTATTGCCTGACGCCGTGATCCCCGAGGGGGATAACTTTAGGTGTGTACCCCTTTAATTCATAGAGGTTCTTTGCCAAACTGAATAATATCGTCTAGTGTTAGCCAGAAATAAATTAATAGACGATATTGTTCAGATTAGGAAAGGCAGCTATAGTGGTGAAGAGAGCAAGAATTACCTCGAGTATAGCTTTCAGTATAAATAATGTTTTAATGTCTTGTGTTGTAGTTAACACGGGCTCTTATATTACGCTCAACAACCCCTCCCCTTCCTCGCAGTTGGTTTTACAAAGGAAGCCAACGTTTTTTTGCTTGGCTATGTGTAAAGAGGGGACACAAAGCTGCCTGTAAAGACTGCCCCCTCCCCCCAAAAAATAAAAAAATCATATAAAACTGTATATATAAATTATACAGTATATGATACAAACAGTAGTAAAATAACAGTGACAAGAGAGCCCTATTCAAGACATGGTAGGGTCAAAAGGGAGGAGGCATACACAGAGAAAGCTCTAAAGGACATTGATTATTGTAATAACGGTAGGAGAGAGAGAGAGAGAGAGAGAGAGAGAGAGAGAGAGAGAGAGAGAGAGAGAGAGAGAGAGAGAGAGAGAGAGAGAGAGATTGTAGATAATTAGTAAGAGGATGTGAGTTGATGAGATGAAATGCTTTTGACTCTACCCATTTTAGAAGTGCAAGATGAATTGAACCTCTCCATATTAAAAATACAACTGGAGATAAGACAGCACTCTAAGGAACACCAGACTTGATAGGTTTAGGAAGTGAGTGAAGGCCGTCCACAACCGCCAGCTATGGTATGATCAGAGAGGAAGTTGTAGACAAAGACACAGATAGAGGTGTCGAAACTGCAGAAGGGTAATTTAGAAACAAGAAACTTGTGCTAGACTCTATGGAATGCTTTGGACAATCCTAGCTCAATTGAAAAAACATCACCTAAGTCCCGAAAGTAGGATGACCAAGCGTTAGTAAGATAAGAATGGAGATCAGCAGAGGGCGGTCCTTAAAGAAACCATACTAGCGATCTGAAAGTAGATTATGGGAAGACACATGCTAAATAAAGGGATTGAATTATGACATTTATTTAGAAATGGAATGCTCAAACAGACGCCATTGTTCGCAAGTTCAAATATTCTAGAAGTGAGATGAAGGGTAGAGAGAAAACCAAGAAAATACATGAATGAAGGTGATAAGGAAACAATAGTTATCACGCCAGGAAACACATACAGTCCTACAAAGTTATGACATCTATCTATAGATGCTTTGATCCCCGAGGGAGTGACCACGAATGAATCGCCTCCATTGAAGCAATTCATCCGATTCTCTAGCTTGTTTCGGAGAGGATCGCTAGCCCAATCGTCCCTCATAATAAAATAAACAAACAAACACACACACACATCCACACCCACACATCCACACCCACACCCACACACAGATGTTTGCGATTGACCATAACAGGTAGCCGATTCAATTATTTTATTATTTAGTTTCTTAATGTCTACTATCCATGCTGCCTTTATCCACCCATCCTTCCATTCTCCCCTTTAGTAGTAATTATTTTGTTTCTTAAGTCTTTCAATATTTTCTTTCTTCATTCATTCTTGCAACTATCCTTCTTCTGAACTTCATTCATTCCTATCTTCCTTCCTTTATTCCTTTTTCTTTTCCTCCTTCCTCCCCTCCTTCTCTTCGTAAGTCGAGGGATAGCTCAATACTATTATCAAAAATATCCATACAAATATAGCTTAACACACACACACACATACTGTATATAGCCTATATATATATATATATATATATATATATATATATATATATATATATATAACTATATATATCATGATGTATTAAAATAACTCAGATTTGGTTAATGGTTTCGAGCAGAGACTATTTTGGATGTTATGGCATTCAAGTCGTTTTCTCTTTAGTTTATTAGATCGGAAACAGTTAATAGGATATAATTAAAATAATTATTCGCCAATAAAAGGCCAAAACTGTTCAAGAAATGTTTCTAAATATTTACAAGATTTCATTAAGTAGCAGCTAGGAAGCTAATATACTTGTTTGCCATTTGATAAAATTATTAAATCGTCACACACATAGATACATCAACTGACATATATTTACACGGATATAACGAAGAGATTGAGCGGGTCTAATAGTATCGAGTAAATAAAAAAAAAAAAAAAAAATCTGCAACCATCTCCTAAAAAATACATCATAAAAACAAATAAACTCCTTAGCCAGCGAGTGGAACAGAGACATATGGGAGAGACAAATGTAGAGACGGAGGACTAATGAGATAATGAGCCTAGAGATATATGTTTTATCCTAGAATGCGTTTCTTTCTGAGGGTAACGAGTCCGATCTACCTCGTAAAAACCGAAAAGAATAGAGATCACGAACTTAATAATAGATCTTGATGGTATAATGGTTAGAGCGTTCTGCATGTGGTGTCCTGGTGTCGAATCCCAGGAGGATCACATGCTTTCATTAATTCCATTTGGGTATTATTGGTGTTAACGATATTAATGAGAGAGAGAGAGAGAGAGAGAGAGAGAGAGAGAGAGAGAGAGAGAGAGAGAGAGAGAGAGAGAGAGAGAGAGAGAGAGAGAGAGAGAGAGAGAGAGAACATTCCCTATAAAACACACTGAATTATGTGATAAACTTTTGGCTTAATTAATTTTTTTCGTGTCGTGTTTTAAGCCAAGTTTTGTCCCCAGTGTTATTCCGGTTATGTAATGTTTGAGAAAAGCCGAATAAATCGAAATGGAGGTGGCGTTTTACTTTATATCAAAGAAAGTCTTAACCCTACCCTCTTGTCAAAACCTCAAATTGTGAACGTCGACGCATCTTTTGTGCTAATAAAGAATAATAAAGGTACAAAAATAATACTTGCATTAATATACAGACCTCCAGCTCAATCAGTGCAAACTGACCGAGAAATTTATGAACAAATTGCAGATGTAAGTAACTCACAAGATACCGTAATTTTTGGCGACTTTAATTTACCTGTGACCAAGTGGGGCGACACTCTTACTTCACACTCCGGACATGACTTGTATACGAACTTGCAAGAGAGTTCGCTTTATCAATTTGTTCGAACGCCGACCCGTGGTAATAACGTTCTTGGACATTGTACTTGCAAACAAAAGAAGAATTAATAGAGAATTTGAATGTTGGTGATGAATTCAGTAACAGCGACCATCGTACGATAACTTTCACTTTAAAGTTTACTAGTAACGAACCAAATAGTAGCATCGAAAAAGTCCCTAATTTCAAGAAAGCAAACTTCCATAAACTTAGAGCTATGTTTAAAGAAACTGACTGGAGCTTTTTAATTAACAATAATGACATAAATACATCTTGGAAGTTATTCGAAACCACTTACCTAAAAGCAGTGCAAGACTGCATACCATCGAAAATACGGCGTCCAGGCCATAATAATAAGCCCAAATGGTGGAATAAAGATATTTCAAAACTGCCTGCTTGCTAAAAAATTTGCTAATGATAGATTAAAATCCTCACAAAATGACGAAAAACGGGTGAAATTTGTAGAGCTACGACGCAAAGCCAAAAAGTTAATTAAGCAAAGTAAAAAGACCCTAGAGTTACATATTGCGAATCAAAGTAAAACAAACCCGAAAGAATTCTATAGTTATATCAGAAAGAAAAAAGTAGTTACTTCAACTGTTGGACCGTTAGTCGATGAAAATGGAGAATACACCAAAGACGAAGTACAAATGAGTAATGCCCTCAATACCTTCTTTGCATCAGTTTTTACAACAGAAGACCTCAGTGATATCCCTACACCATCGCCGATTCAGATTGATAATTCAGATGTTCTAAGCAATATCACCGTTACAGAGAGAGAAGTATTGAATTGTTTAGATAAACTCAAGGTAAATAAAACGCCTGGACCTGATACAATCTCGCCTAGAGTTCTGAAGGA
Source organism: Paralithodes platypus (assembly GCA_032716605.1). Classification (NCBI taxonomy): domain Eukaryota; kingdom Metazoa; phylum Arthropoda; class Malacostraca; order Decapoda; family Lithodidae; genus Paralithodes; species Paralithodes platypus. Next base: position 9,598,033 of record CM064577.1, on the reverse strand, counting down.
AGCTAAGGATGAGCTCTCCAAACCACTGACATTACTATTCAATAAATCCTTGCAGTCTGGAACTATGCCTGATCAGTGGAAGCTAGCCAACGTAACACCGATATTCAAAAAAGGCAGCAAATCCCTACCCAGTAACTATCGTCCAATTAGCTTAACCTCAGTTGTATGTAAAATGCTAGAAACGGTCATATGAGACAGACTCGTAAATCACTTAGAGGAAAATAACATACTTAAAGATACTCAACACGGCTTTCGTAAAAAACGTTCCTGTTTAACAAACCTCTTAGACTTCTTCCACGATATCCTCAACCTCTACGATGAGAGTAAAGCTGTAGATATTATATACCTTGATTTTCAAAAGGCCTTTGACAAAGTTCCCCACAAACGTTTACTGCTAAAACTAAAAGCGCATGGAATACAAGACGGTGTGTTGAAATGGATAGAAAATTGGCTCAGCGACAGAAAGCAAAGAGTAGTCATAAACGGTAAGGCATATAAATGGACCAATGTAAGTAGCGGGGTACCCCAGGGATCGGTACTAGGACCAATTCTCTTTCTAATTTACATCAACGACATAGATGAGGGCCTCACCTGTACAATCTCAAAATTTGCTGACGATACAAAAATTGCAAATAGCGTACTCTCAAAAGAACAAGTTGACGATATGCAACACAATCTAGATAAATTGACATGTTGGGCCCAAATTTAGCAAATGAGTTTCAATGCAGATAAATGTAAAGTACTATATATCGGATACCTAAATGAGAAAGCAAACTATTCGATGAATGGCACTCAGCTTAAGAATGTAAACAGAGAAACCGATCTGGGAGTAACAATATCGAGTAACCTAAAACCGAGTCAACAATGTTCAGAAGTTGTTAAGAAGGCAAACAAAATAATTGGCTTTATAGGCAGGTCATTTGAGCATAAATCCAAAGAAGTTATCCTAACCCTTTACAATTCCTTAGTCCGCCCTCTTCTGGAATACTGCGTTCAATCCTGGTGCCCTTATTACCAAAAAGATATAAACAAGCTAGAACGAGTTCAACGTAGAGTTACCAAAATGATACCTAGCCTAAAGAACAAACCATACGAAGAGCGTCTTAGAGAATTAAATCTATTTCCTTTAACCCAGCGCAGATTAAGAGGTGACTTAATTCAAGTGTTCAAAATCATCAAAGGCATCGACAATATGAACTGTAGTAAGTACTTCACTATCAACCAATCTAATTACACGCGGGGAAACGGTTGCAAAATTATTGGTAAATCTTTTAACTCACACGAATCTAAGAATTTCTTCTTCAATCGAGTTGTCAACTTGTGGAATGGGCTTCCCCGAAACGTTATAGACTGCATCACCGTTGATTCATTTAAACTCCGCCTAGACAAATATCTCGCTTCAAACCCGCGACTGACTGCGTTTGTAAATGAATAACTTTATTTTATCCCCCCCTCAGTTACTAACCCATCTGTCCCCTACTAACTTCCTAATCCTGCCACGGACATTAGTTCCAGGGCAGTAATTCCCTTTCCAATGTTCCCTTACCCACTCTAAACCACTGTTTGGACACTTGATCCTCAGTGTTTTGGAGGACAAGCAACCTAGAAGGGTCACTAGATCTGTTGTTGCTTGATTTCCTTTGTACTCCTTTGTACTGTGGACGTTTGAGACTGGTACCGGTACAATACATTATCCATTCTAGATTTAAGGGAGTGGCCTTCTTTTTTTCTCTCATATTCTCTCTTTCTCTGGCTGGTATCCATTCGGCCCCATTCAGCCTACTGTTTTAAGACGTTTATCCCCATCCAGGTGTCAATTTTTTCCTGGCGAGCGAAAGCGACCCAGCATTGTATGGAGAAATCCGGCTTCGCCGGAGACATTTTTCCATCGAAAAATGTACACATTTAGCCTGCTGTATTTTTTTTGTTAACAAAAATATGTTGGCTCGCTACCGCTCGCCAGGAAAAAATCGACACCTGGATGGGGATAAATGTCTTAAAACAATAGACTGAATGGAGCCGAAAGAATACAACCCAGAAAAAGCGGGGGGGGGGGGGGGGGAGAGAGAAAACAAACTAGGTGGGCCCCCTTAACCGACATTAAACACATTTGGCTGATACAACTAGGTGGATGTATAGCGGCTTCAATACATACTGTATATGCCTTAACGAGAGGATTGGTATGATATGCAAGGTTATGAAAAGCTGTAATATAGAGGTAACCATGATGTAATATAGAGGTAACCATGATGTAATATAGAGGTAACCATGATGTAATATAGAGGTAACCATGATGTAATATAGAGGTAACCATGATGTAATATAGAGGTAACCATGATGTAATATAGAGGTAACCATGATGTAATAGAGGTAACCATGATGTAATATAGAGGTAACCATGATGTAATATAGAGGTAACCATGATGTAATATAGAGGTAACCATGATGTAATATAGAGGTAACCATGATGTAATATAGAGGTAACCATGATGTAATATAGAGGTAACCATGATGTAATATAGAGGTAACCATGATGTAATATAGAGGTAACCATGATGTAATATAGAGGTAACCATGATGTAATATAGAGGTAACCATGATGTAATATAGAGGTAACCATGATGTTATATAGAGGTAACCATGATGTAATATAGAGGTAACCATGATGTAATATAGAGGTAACCATGATGTAATATAGAGGTAACCATGATGTTTTAGCTTTATTTTATATTATTTCAAAAGCCTTGGACATCTTTCTCCAAACATCATTAATATGTTCTTTCCATGTAAGCTTATCATCTACAAAAACTTCAAGATATGTTGTTGTATGACACTTATTGATGGATGCATTACATAATGCTGTATAAAGGTTATTTCTAATAGGCTTGATACCAGCACACAAAACAACCTGCGTTTTTTAGGTATTAATTGATAATTTAGTTGTACATACTACACAGCATTGAAAGTTCTGTAGTCAAAATGTTAGTGAGGGTGGCAAGTGTAAATCCAGAGTAGTAAATATTGGAGTTGTCAAAATAAATTCCATTATGCTTAAGGGAGCCCACCTCGCTTTTGTTCTCTTTCTCTCCCGCTCTCTTTGGCTTGTATCCATTAAGAACCATTCAGCCTACTGTTTAAAGACGCTTACCCCCATCCAGGTGTCAATATTTTGCTGGCGAGTGGTAGTGAGCCAGCATATACATATTTTTGTTTTGACAAGCTAAATTTGTATTTTTTTTCTCGATAGAACAATGTCTCCGGCGAAGCCGGATTTCTCCATACGATGCTAATTCGCTATCGCTCGCCAGGAAGAAATCGACACCTGGATGAGGATAAACGTCTTAAAATAGTTGGCTGAATGGGACCGAATGGATAAAAGCCAGGAAAGAGAGAAAAGGAGAGAAAGATGAAGAACAAAAAACCGGTGACCCCCCTTAAGGAGTTTACTAGAACACTAATATACAGGGTGTTTCATAAATACCTTTCATAAATTTCAGAATGAATAGACCTAGCAATAATAAATATACTTTACTATGTGACGGTTTTGGAAATTTCTCATATTTACCGGAATATTACACATTTTAGTTTAAATAGGAAAGTCTAGGGGATGAAAACGATCAGTAAATTACCATCACCTCAATTACTTTATTTTGTCATAAATGTTTGAACATCAATGTATTTTACAGTATTTACAATAGTTGCTCGAAGTTTCTCCCACCCTCGTTGATATACAGGCTTGGGCTGGGCGCATAAGAGACTGTCGCACTCTTTCAAATATCCCTGGTGTGTTTCTTACTTCTCTGCATGCCTCTTGAACTCGTTGCCACAGTTGCTGACGGGTGTTGATTTGTGTAGCATACACCCTGTTCTTCAAGTGACAAAATAAAGTAATTGAGGTGATGGTAATCTACTGATTGTGTTCATCCCCTAGACTTTCCTATTTAAACTAAAATGTGTAATATCCCGGTAAATATGAGAAATTTCCAAAACAGTCACATAGTAAAGTATATTTATTATTGCTAGGTCTATTCATTCTGAAATTTATGAAAGGTATTTATGAAACACAAATAACAAGGGACCGAGTGTTGCTCCCTGCGGCGCGCCGCCAACCGATATAATTGCGTTATTAGCTTGCATTCCATCCGCCTCTGCATACTGATAATGATTTGACCAATAGCTTTCAAATCAATATACTGCTTTTTCTCCAATGCGATAATATTCTTGTTTTGTTACTAGTATTACGTGGTCAAAAGTATTTAATGCTTTCATCAGGTCTAAAAATGCTTCGATGTTTAATTTGTCTTTATCGTTTCTATAAAAAAAAAGAGAGAGCGAGAGAGAGAGAGTACCGGTACATGAAAAATATAAATTAAAATTACAAAGTCTTCAATCACATACCTCGGGCAGACAAAACACGAAAGCCCTTGGGGGGGGGGGGGGGGAAATAATAAGAAACAGAACCGTAAATAAATTGAAAAGAAAATGATGGATGCGAGGATGGCTTTATAAATAGATGTGATGTGGAAGTTCGGCTGCAAAATGGGATTCGTAATTACTGATGAAACGAAGTATTGAAGGAGGACGAAATATAAGAGGAATATTTGGAATGATGAATAGATGTGTGTGTGTGTGTGTGTGTGTGTGTGTGTGTGTGTGTGTGTGTGTGTGTGTGTGTGTGTGTGTGTGTGTGTGTGTGTGTGTGTGTGTGTGTGTGTGTGTGTGTGTGTGCATGCTTGCGTGCACCCGCTAGAACCTTTAGCAAAATGTGTACTGCAATAACCGAAAATCTTTAAGTGAACATAGAGAATATCATTTAATCAGTCAACTTCAATACTATATATCCATAGCTATGAAATATAGATTAAAGTATGAAGGCAAGGATTAAGAAAGCAAAAGAGGAAGCTAAGATAGATAAGGAATTGAAATCACCGAGGGGGTATTACAAAAGCTAAATAAGGGTTAAGAGGTACAGGTTTAATTTAGGAAGCTAATGGAAGTTAAGGGGAGGCAGACCGTTTGTTTGGTCTATTAATTAATTTATTCATATATTTTTTTTAGTTTCCTCCCTAGACCTCCATCAAGCTTAAAAAACACCCCCTAGACCCCCCTTCAAGATAAATTTGTAAATTTTTCGGTAGAAAAATGTCCCGGCCGAAGACCAGTTCCTCTTAAAATTGCAGGCTCGCTATCGCTCGCCAGGAAATAATAGATACCTAAATGGCACGAAAGGTCTTAAAATTGACAACGAAATGGAGAGAACCGTTGTTAAAATCGCCAAACTAATGGGCCGAACGTCTTATAATTTCAAAACTAGTGGGGCTAAACAGTGGGGAGAAGGGGGTCCAGAAAAACGGTCTGCCTCCCCTTAAGACGAATATATATAATGCTTAAGAGGAGAAAATAAAGTTAATGGTGAATTAAGTATTCTAAAGGGCGAGTTATGGAGGTTTCCTAGGAATGAAGTTAACTAAGTATGATTTTAGATAGCTTAAGGGGGGTGACCTGCTTTTTTAATTTGTCTCCTTTTCTCTCTTTCTCTGGCTTGTATCCATTCGGCCCCATTCAGCCAACTATTTTAAGACGATTATCCCCATCTAGGTGTCGTTTTCTTCCTGGCGAGCGATAGCGAGCCAGTATTATATGAAGAAATCCGGCTTCGCCGGAGACATTTTTCTACCGAAATATGTACAAATTTAACCTGCTGTCAAAAACATTTTAAAAATATGCTGGCTCGCTACCGCTCACCAGTAAATAAATGACACCTGGATGGGGATAAACGTCTTAAATCAGTAGGCTGAATGGGGCCGAGTGTTTACAAGCCAGAGAAAGAGAGAAAAGGAGAGAACAAAAAGCAGGTCACCTCCCTTAAGGAAAATAAAAACACGCGGAGAAATATATAAATGCAAGTAGTGAGTTAAGGAAAAGAATGACACATTAAAGAATCTAAGTCATGAATTAGGGAAGCTAAGCGGTTTATGAAATTTCGGCACCAGAAACTTGGGCACCGCATTTTCGGCACCTAGAATTTTGGGCACCATGACATTTGGGCACCTAGAATTTTGGGCACCTAGAATTTTAGGAACCATGATATTTGGGCACCTAGAATTTTGGGCACCGTGATATTTGGGCACCTAGAATTTTGGGCACCTAGAATTTTAGGCACCATGATATTTGGGCACCTAGAATTTTGGGCACCTAGAATTTTAGGCACCATGATATTTGGGCACCTAGAATTTTGGGCACCGTGATATTTGGGCACCTAGAATTTTGGGCACCATGACATTTGGGCACCTGGAATTGTGGGCACCAGGAATTTTGGGCACCATTAATTATTTGGGCACCAGGCATATTGTGGTGATGGAGGCGAAGATTCTAATAATAGTGATGATAGTATTGGCAGTAGTAATGATAGTCATGACAACAGTGATGATGGTAATGACAGTAGTATTGATGGTGATATCAATAATGATGGTGATTTTTATAGTAGTAATGATGGTGATGACCATCATTATTGATATCACCATCATTATAATGACTACTGTCATCACCATCATTACTACTATAATAATCACCATCATTATTGATATCACCATCATTATCATGACTACTGGCATCACCATCATTACTACTATAATAATCACCATCATTATTTATATCACCATCATTATCATGACTACTGTCATCACCATCATTACTACTATAATGATCACCATCATTATTGATATCACCATCATTATCATGACTACTGGCATCACCATCATTACTACTATAATAATCACCATCATTATTGATATCACCATCAATACTACTGTCATTACCATCATCATTACTAATTTTATTACCATCACTATCATTACTACTGCCAATACTATCATCACTATTATTAGAATCTTCGCCTCCATCACCACAATATGCCTGGTGCCCAAATAATTAATGGTGCCCAAAATTCCTGGTGCCCACAATTCCAGGTGCCCAAATGTCATGGTGCCCAAAATTCTAGGTGCCCAAATATCGCGGTGCCCAAAATTCTAGGTGCCCAAATGTCATGGTGCCCAAAATTCTAGGTGCCCAAAATTCTAGGTGCCCAAAATTCCCTCAACCCCTCCATCCCCATACGTCACGCAACCATACCGGCATTCCTGAAGACCCCCTTAGTATGACTTTAGTTTATAGTTGTTTCTATGACTGTGAGGCGGCTGATTCCATGTACACTCGGTCAAAAAAGTATCTGCACCCCTACGCTGATCATTTGGTGTGTACAGCTTGATAGGTTTGGCACCTCTGTCTGCAACTATATCCATGTGTCAGAGACGATCATCTCCGACACATGGATATGGTTGCAGGCAGAGGTGCCAACCTTACCGAGCTGTACACGCCAGATGATCAGCGTAGGGGTGCAGATAATTTTTGGACCGAGTGTACATGTTGGTAGGTACAGTACAGGAACGATAAGCTTACATAATCCTCCTGAACAAAAAAATGCGAAAGGTAACAATATAACATCCGTACTATGGGGCGGAGTGCGTAAGCAAGTAACATAGTTCCCCCCCCCCCATCATCCTCCCACACACACACACACACACACCCCTCATATCCCCAACCCTCTTAGTACGACTTCAGATCTTATTCGGTTCTCTTTGTAATGTACTACATAGCTATATACTACCTAATTATTTACTAATCAGCCATGTACTGTCCAGGTATGTGCCCCATAGTACTGTATTAAATCATTAACGGCAAACAAGGACAAGAATAAAAGTCCATCTTACCTACCTCGCACATCAGCAATGCCCCTAGTCAGCCAAGGATCCCCGACCCCACGTCCTTAGTGGCGAGGATTTGTAGCGTCCACGGCGTAATATAAAGTGTTCCTCAAATAATAAACACACACTAACATCAATACAGCACATAGTAACTAATATTGCACACAGAAGCATGCCACACAAAGTATCATTTCTGTATTTCACACCATAAAAATCACTGCCATATTTTCTGAATTTGCGGCAACTATTATCAGTAATGTTGACAGGAGTAACTCTGGTAGATTCCCTTTTTGATGAATGCATAGTAACGCCAATGTAAATAGTAATAACTAATATAACGCACAGTATCACAGCATAGTCACACATACCGTAAATCCACAGTCACGTCTCACAGAATCAATAGCAAGAAGCACCAATAGTTTTGTATAGTAACACAGTATATCATCTTACACCGTCAAAAGTCTCCGCGTAAGCACAACAACTAGGTTAGCATCAATGGTTCAGTAGAGTAACGCACAGGGTCGTCAGATAAACGCACAGGAACGTAACTATAACACACAGTAACTTTTGTGCAAGAAGAAGGAAACGTAAAGCTGCCTGTGACGCGTGTCCCACCCAAAGTTGAGAGAGAGAGTTGCATAGATACACAGACCTTGCAGTCCCCACTAGGCAGTCCAGAGAGAGAGATAGTATGAGACTATCAAGCTTGTAACATATTCCAAGAGGAGGAGAAAGGAAGAGGGGGAGGAGGATAAGAGGGAGTAGGTTCGGTATGGAGGAGGAGGAAGATGAGAGGGAGGAGGTACGGGAAGGAGGAAGTGGAGGTGGAAAGGGTGGAGGATATATAGAAGAGAAGAAAAAGTAGATGAGAAGATAAGGTGAAAGGAAAGAAAGAGAAGGTATGGAGAGAGGAGAAGTATGAGGGAAAGGAGGAGGAGAGACCCGGAAGTCGAGCTTAGGGGAATGATAAGAGGAGGGGGACACTGGGCGGTGTAAAGTAAGGAGGCGGAAGGAAGGCAAACAAGAGAAGAAGACAAAGGAGAAGCAGAGATCAGAAGAGGAGATGAAGAGAAGGATACGGAAGAGAAGCTATATAATAAGGACAAACATGAGAGAAGAAAGAGGAAGGAATAGAAGGAAAATACAGGGAAGAGAAAACACTGCAGTCCTCACACGCGAACAGTAACGCATACACTGACGGCTTAGCTTAGACACACTCTGGGAGAACACACACAAGATGGGCAAAATTAACTGGGTTATAATTTAGCGGTTGGTGTTGAAATAAAGATTGTTAATATATGGTTAATGTGTATCTATTTCTACATAAGTTATTAGAATAATAGCATGATTTTAAGTATTGTTAATACATATGGTTACCAAGTATAATTTGTGACTCGCCAAAATATATAGAAAGGGAGAGAAGGTGGTGGGTGTGGTGATTCAAAGTTGCCAAACTGAATTTTCAGCCATAATATATTATCTTAACTAAATATACAAATATAAATAAGTACTAGTATGTATGTATTGGGAAGTCAGGTCATATATATGTAATATGTTCTGCAAATAACTTACGAAATTATTTAATAGTAAAGTTGTAGATGTGTTACCAAGAGGTATTATGATCGTCCATAATTATATCCATCGCCCTGTCGTCTCCCCTCCCTCCTTCTCCCCCCCCCCACCTCTCTCTCTCTCATAACCCCTTCTCTTTCTCCCTCCTTCTCTCCCCCCCCCCTCTCTCTCTCTCTCTCGCTCATATCCTCCCCTCTCCCCAAGCATTCCCGCATCTACGTACCATCCTTCTTCTTCCCATTTTCTGTTGGTGTTTCCTCGTCTTCCTTTGTCCCTCTTACTCTCTCTCTCTCCTAATATTCTTTCCTCCTCCCATTCTTCTCTCATTTCCCCCATTCCCTTCCTCCGTGTGTTAATTGTATTCTTCACTACCGTACAGGCAGGAGGTCCAGCCCGGTTTATGAAATTTCGGCACCAGAAACTTGGGCACTGGAAACTTGGGCACCGCATTTTCGGCACCGTGATATTTGGGCACCTAGAATTTTGGGCACCTAGAATTTTGGGCACCGTGATATTTGGGCACCTAGAATTTTAGGCACCTAGAATTTTGGGCACCTAGAATTTTGGGCACTGTGATATTTGGGCACCTATAATTTTGGGCACCATGACATTTGGGCACCAGGAATTTTGGGCACCGTGATATTTGGGCACCTATAATTTTGGGCACCATGACATTTGGGTACCATTAATTATTTGGGCACCAGGCATATTGTGGTGATGGAGGCGAAGATTCTAATAATAGTGATGATAGTATTGGCAGTAGTAATGATAGTCATGACAACAGTGATGATGGTAATGACAGTAGTATTGATGGTGATATCAATAATGATGGTGATTATTATTGTAGTAATGATGATGGTAATGACAGTAGTATTGATGGTGATATCAATACTGATGGTGATTATTATTGTAGTAATGATGATGGTAATGACAGTAGTATTGATGGTGATATCAATAATGATGGTGATTATTATTATAGTAATGATGATGGTAATGACAGTAGTATTGATGGTGATATCAATAATGATGGAGATTATTATAGTAGTAATGATGGTGATGACAGTAGTCATGATAATGATGGTGATATCAATAATGATGGTGATTATTATAGTAGTAATGATGGTGATGACAGTAGTCATGATAATGATGGTGATATCAATAATGATGGTGATTATTATAGTAGTAATGATGGTGATGACAGTAGTCATGATAATGATGGTGATATCAATAATGATGGTGATTATTATAGTAGTAATGATGGTGATGACAGTAGTCATGATAATGATGGTGATATCAATAATGATGGTGATTATTATAGTAGTAATGATGGTGATGACAGTAGAGTAGTCATGATAATGATGGTGATATCAATAATGATGGTGATTATTATAGTAGTAATGATGGTGATGACAGTAGTCATGATAATAATGGTGATATCAATAATGATGGTGATTATTATAGTAGTAATGATGGTGATGACAGTAGTCATGATAATGATGGTGATATCAATAATGATGGTGATTATTATAGTAGTAATGATGGTGATGACAGTAGTCATGATAATGATGGTGATATATTGACCATATGGTCAAATTGGATTTTAGGTCACGTATGTGTTTTTTGTATTATAATCCTTTTTCTCATCAGTTCCTTCATTGATTAGTGTGTTTTAAGGCGTTTTTCCTTCTGGAAATTCATATTTACCCATTATTTTGCAATATTAAAACATTCCCCCTTAAACCATATTTTGTCATTACCCTAACCTAACAACCTACTGTAACCTAACCTGGGGGCTGCCGCCCCCAGACCCCCGCAGGGTTAGTATTGATATAGAATAGGACACAATATTAAAACTACGGTAAAAATATGAAAAATATTAGTTCTCAGCTGATCCAAGATGGCCGCCATCACCCTTATTTAACCCACAAAGTCTAAGGACAAATAATGTAATGTGCAGCGGTAAAGACATATATTGTGGTGACTAATTGTTGTGGTGACTCTAATACAAAGCTATAGTATACATTTAGTAAATTATATCCCATACGTGACCTAAAATCCAGTTTGTCCGACGTGTATTATAAGGGAGATAGTATGCCGCCTCTTAATGGGTAGACGTCCTTCCTAAGCTTAATTAAATCATCTCATCATTGCCAGAATATAATACAAAGGATGACGTTCGGTACAGAAGGGGTTAATCATTGGGTATATTGATGGTGATTTACGGTACACTCTAAATAATAATAGGGTATAAATATAATATGAAAAAGGTATATTACATCTATTAGGTATATCGATGGTGAATTACCTTTCTAATTGGTCTAAGATGAGTTTGTCACTACCAATATAATATCACGAATGAGAGTTTAAATACCGTGTTCTTACCCATAATTGTATAGGGGGGGGGGGGGAGGGGGTGATACAGTCCAACTACAATTTTTACCTCCGACAAGACGGCTCTTCCTCCACACTTGGGGTGCTGAACGCAACGCAGGTGTAGTTTGTTGTTTTTGGCTACATTTCGGATATACCGGAATCCAGAGTTGCCTTCGTAAACTACTGCATTGAAGCGGATGTTTCCCTCAATCCTAGCCATGCTTGGTGGAGGACAGCAGTGGAGTACAAGGCCCAGAAATACCGTCTGTCCCGACGGATGGAGAAAACAATACTGCTGGTTTGAGACTAAACTCTAATCAACTCGACGCGTGTCTGAATGTGAACGATACTTTTCTCCCTATTTAGGTTGCGCCACATTTCCTACACCCGACTCTTGTCTGTCCCGAAGACCCGAATAAACTCGACTCGTCAGGCGAGTAGTGAGGCAGTAGCGCCGAGTACTGACAGAGGCTCCTCCCCGTATACACGGCAGTGTAGGAAATGTGACCGTATAGATTTGTGTGTAGGAGATATGCTGTATCTCTGTAGGAAATATGTCATTACTCTAAAAACTGCTAAATTTGTAGATGTGACTTGTAGGAAATACGCAGTATACTATACATGGTGTAGGAAATACGCAGTATACTATACATGGTGTAGGAAATACGCAGTATACTATACATGGTGTAGGAAATACGCAGTATACTATACATGGTGTAGGAAATACGCAGTATACTATACATGGTGTAGGAAATACGCAGTATACTATACATGGTGTAGGAAATACGCAGTATACTATACATGGTGTAGGAAATACGCAGTATACTATACATGGTGTAGGAATACGCAGTATACTATACATGGTGTAGGAAATACGCAGTATACTATACATGGTGTAGGAAATACGCAGTATACTATACATGGTGTAGGAAATACGCAGTATACTATACATGGTGTAGGAAATACGCAGTATACTATACATGGTGTAGGAAATGTGGCGCACTCCCTTTTCTCTCGCAACTAGAAGGTCTCGAGTTCGAAACCTGAGCGGGGAAGAGACATTTGGGCAAGTCTCCTAACGGTGTAGCCTCTGTTCACCTAGCAGTATAAATAGGAACCTGGTATAAGTGGACGAAGTTGTGACATCCCCTTTGGGTGTTGATTTTATGTTACAATGATGAGAAAGGTAGGCTATAGTATAGGTCAACTTAAGGGGAGGTATTTAGATTGTTCCCTAGACCTCCATCAAGCTTAAAATTACACCCCTTGAGTCCCTTTCAAGATAAATTTGTACATTTTTCGGTAGAAAAATGTCTAGGCCGAAGGCCGTTTCCTCTTAAATTACAGGCTCGCTATCGCTCGCCAGGATAAAATCGACACCTGAATGGCACGAAAGGTCTTCAAATGGAGTGAAAGTTCTTAAAATCGCCAAACTAGCGGTGCGAACGTTTTATAATATCAAAAGCAATTGGGCTAAACATGAGGGAGGAAAGGGTCAACAAAAAAATCCCTCAAGTGGAAATCTCCCCTTAAGCCTTCGGGTGAGACTGGTACCGTACAGATCAACCCAAGCCTTCGATTTCAGATGTCACCAATTGGCCGATTACAGATTACACTCACATCCACAGCCAACGATACACTAACACAAGACATGCATTTTACGAAATACATTCCCAGTTAAGGAGGCGCAATAATAATAGCTGAAGTTCGCTTTGCGCGGAATTCCTTGACAAACAAGTTCGGGGGGGGGGGGGGGACACACACACACACACACACACACACACACACACACACACACACACACACACACACACACACACACACACACTTTAACCCTCTCTGTACCGGTGACATCCTTTTCATTATATTCTGGAAACAATTAGACGATTTTATTCAACTTAGGAAGGATGTCTACTCATTGAAAACCAAGAGATAATATCAATTAGTTCTTTTTGCTACCATATATCCTTCCTAAGCTTAACCCTCTCCGATTTTGAGCCTATTAGGGATACTTTAAAGTTTTTGTTACCATCAGGGGTATTTAGACACCTTTAGTTTAGTTACTTCAACCTCTGCAGTTGTCTTTGAGTTAGCTGTGGGCAGAAAACTAATTTTGGAGAGGTAATTATAAGAGTGAGAGAACTCTATTATTGCTAATCTGGCAACTCTGCGTCATATGTGCATGAAAGGGTTAAAAAAGCGTCTAAATGTAGCTAGAACAACATTAAAAAGACGTTGCCGGTACAGCAGGGGATAAGGAAGCTACGGAACGACTAAGCAAAGGCTAAACAATGCCAAAGTGAGCTAAGAATGAGAGAAGTAAGAACACAGAGAGACGAATGACAAGGAGGAGGAAGGAGGAGGGAAAGAACAATAGACAGGAGTAAGAGACGAAAAGGATTGAATAGGAAGAAACAGGAGGGAAAGAACAATAGACAGGAGTACGAGACGAAAATGGTTGAATAGGAAGAAACAGGTGGGAAAGAACAATAGACAGGAGTAAGAGACGAAAAGGGTTGAATAGGAAGAAACGTAGGAGTAAAAAGAACAATAGACAGGAGTACGAGACGAAAAGGGTTGAATAGGAAGAAACAGGCGGGAAGGAACAATAGACAGGAGTAAGAGACGAAAAGGGTTGAATAGGAAGAAACGTAGGAGTAAAAAGAAAGACACATGAGAAGGGAGATGATGAAGAAAAATGGAGACTAACCCGTTCAGTACTACTTCCGTCCTTTTCATTCGACACTGGCTACTAATAGATGATCTTATTCGGCTTAAGGGGAGGTTTTTAGTGTGTTTCCTAGACTTCCATCAAGCTTGAAATTACACCCTTTCGACCCCCTTTCAAGATAAATGTGTACATTTTTCGGTAGAAAAATTTCCCGACCAAAGGCCGGTTCCTCTTAAATTACAGGCTCGCTATCGCTCGCCAGGAAAAAATCGGCACCTAAATGGGACGAAAGCTCTTAAAAGTGACATGAGCGGGGTAAAAGTTCTTAAAATCGCCAAACTAATGGGGCGAACGTCTTAAAATCTCAAAAAGCAATGGGGCTAAACATGAGGGAGAAAGGGTTAAAGAAAAACATCCCTCAAGTGGAAACCTCCCCTTAAGAAGGACCTCCAGCAATTAAAAGGCTTCGAACAATCTTTAATTATCCCTTTTGAGTTTCACAATTCTTTCTTAAGCTGCAAAACACAGCCTAAATATAGCTAGCATGAAAATAAAAAAAGACGTCGCTGGTACAGGAGTTAAGAAACTAAGTATGGATCAAGGGAAATATAGACTGATAAGGAAGTTAAGGACACTGAGGAAATAATTAAGGGGAGGTTTTTAGTTTGTTCCCTAGACCTCCATCAAACTTAAACTGACGCCGCCTAGACCCCTTACAAATATTTGTCGGTTCTAAATGACACCATAGAACTTAAAATTGACAAAAATGGGGCGACACTTCTTATAAATCGCCAACCTAATGGGGCATACGTCTTAATATCTCAAAAACAATGGGGTTAAACATGAGGAAGAAAGGAGTCTAGAAAAAAAATCCCTCAAGTGGAAATCTCCCCTTAAGGAAGCTATAAGACTGAGGGGTAAGAGAAAAATAAGAGGAGTTGAAAGTCTTATTCGCAAACTTCCTCAGGAGGGGTTAAGGGGAGATTTCCACTTGAGGGATTTTTGTCTTGACTCCTTTCTCCCTCATGTTTAGCCCCATTGCTTTTCTAGTTTTAAGACGTTCGCCCCATTATTTTGACGATTTTAAGAACTTTCGACCCATTTCTGTAAATTTTAAGACCTTTCAAGCCATTTAGTGATCGATTTTATCCTGGCGAGCGATAGCGAGCCTGTAATTTAAGAGGAACCGGCTTTTAGCCGGGACATTTTTCTACCGAAAAATGTACAAATTTATCTTGAAAGGGGCTCAAGGGGGTGTAATCTTAAGCTTGATGGAGTTCTAGGGAAGAAACTAAATACCTCCCCTTAAGGAGGCTAAAACGTGATGACAGAAGTGATAAAGGAGGGATTTGAAAAGCTAAAGGCGCGATTAAGGTTGCGTTAAAGAAGCTAGGTATGGTTTAATTAAGCAAAAGATAAAATACATACAAGGAGAGATATAGGAAGTTAGGGAGGGGTTAAGTTAGGTAGGCTACTGCTGAATGACACATGCATTTTTAATTCATATCATCAACAACCGATGAATAGGAAACTAAGGACAAAGGAAAACATTAAGATGGAACAAGGAAACAAAGAAAGGAAATACTGACGTTGAGGAAAGAATTGAGTAAGCTAAGCAGGTATACATGACGATATATAGAGAAATTAATGAAGCTAATGGACAATCTAAGGATGTTAATAACTGATGACCAAAGCTAAGGAAGAAATTGAAGGGGCTAAAGAAGAAATTAAGAAAGCTAAAAAAGTAGGTAAAGGCAGGAATTGAGGAAGATAACCATGGATTAAGGGGGTCCCCTACTTGTTTTTATCTTTCTCTCTTTTTCTCTCTTTTTCTGGCTTGTATCCACTCGACCCCATTCAGCCAACTGTTTTAAGACGGTTATCCCCATCCAGGTGTCGATTTCTTCCTGGCGACCGATAGCGAGCCAGCATTGTATGGAGAAATCTGGCTTCACCAGAGACATTTTTCTATCGAAAAAAGGACAAATTTAGCTTGATGTCAAAACAAATATATATATATATGCTGGCTCGCTACCGCTCGCCAGGAAAATATTGACACCTGGATGGGGGTAAACGTCTTAAAACAGTTGGCTGAATGGGGCCGAATGGATACAAGCCAAAGAGAGAGGGAGAGAAAGAGAGAAAAAGCGAGGTGGGACCCCTTAAGGAAGCCAAGGAAGCGCTAAGGAATGCTAAAGTGGGCTAAGAATGAGAGGGGTGAGAGCCAATAAGAGGAGTTGAGAGTCTTAGTCGCAAACTTCCTGGCTGCTGGGGAGTTATCGTGGAGGAGGTGGTAGTGATGGTGGTGGTGGTGGTGGAGAAGGAGGAGGAGGTGGTGGTGGTGGTGGAGAAGGAGGAGGTGGTGGTGGTGGAGGAGGAGGAGGTGGTAATGGAGAAGGAGGTGGTGTTCGTGGAGGAGGTGGTGGTGGTGGAGAAGGTGAAGAAAGAGTAAGAATAATACGACATAGAGTAGATACACAAAAGAGAGATGATGAAATTCAGCTTAAGAAGGACCTTTTAGATGAAGTATACAAATAATTACTTACAAGGAAATACATGTAAAAATAACAATTGTGAGGAAAGACAGCTTAGGGAGTATATACAAAGAAAGCGAGTAAACTGCATACACATAAATAATACATATGTATACAGTATATCATGTAAAGAAACCACATGATGGAATATGCATATCGAATACACACGTACACACACACACGCACTGTATATATAAAGTATATGTTACAGTTATAGACTGTGAAACGAGTAATTTCGTGAAATGACTAGACATTTTAGTGAGTCTGTGAAATGACTGGTTACTAGGTTAGGTTAGGTTAGGTTATATTGGTCTCCACCTATCATTTATGAAGTGAAGCAAGTTGTTCACACAATGACACACCTCAATCTGCTTTTCACTAGCTTGAAGGCAACTGTGGGTTGCCCTACCTACCTACCTAACCTAACCTAACCAGGTTAGGTTAGTAACCAGTTAGAAACCAGTAATTTCACAGACTGATTATAATGTTTAGTAATTTCACGAAAAGACTAAGTTTCACAGTCTGACTAATATACTGTGTATATATATATATATATAGAGAGAGAGAGAGAGTATATATCACAAATACACGTGAGCCACTAAATGTTTCTAATCTCTCAGTGGGGTTCGAGCCCCACTGAGAGATTAGAAATATATATATATATATATATATATATATATATATATATATATATATATATATATATATATATATATATAATGGTAGTTATGAAAAATCCAAGGAATACATTTGTGAAAATAAAAAAGGTTAATGGGAGAGCGATTTAAAAATGAATGAGATATATTAGTCAGAGAAAGTAATTTTGAAGAAAAATAAGATTCCGTAATATTCTTTTTGATTAGTTTGCGTTTTTTTTTATCTCGCTCTCTCTCACTCTCACTCTCACTCACTCTCTCTCTAGCACTAGTTAATGACTTTGGGATATTAAAATTTGAAAACCTTAAAACTTTTGACCAATGTGCAGCAGCTACCACCAAGGCTAATAGAACACTAGGATATATAAAGCGAACATTTACTTAATCAAAAAATAAGTTCCATTTTTATTTAAAAGTTTCCTAAGGCTGCATCTTGAGAATGGTGTACAGTTATAGTCCTCTTATCTGGATGAGGACATTGAGGGACTCCAGTCGGTACAGCCGCGCAGAGCGACAAAGCCGATACCATCATTGAAAAATGACCATATTATGAGAGACTTAGATTTTTTTCACTAAAAAAACGAAGATTGAGCGGTTAACTAATTTAGTACTTCAGGATATCAGTATGATTTGACAGAGTTGATATGAATGCACCTTTCAAAATCACTCCTTCTATAACACGTGGAAATTGTATGACATTAAAAACAAAATCGAAGGTGAACCTAGATGTTACAACAAATGTCTTTCACTTACAGTGCCGTGAGCAAGTAGAACAAATTGCCAGAGAAGGTGTTGGGGAGCAATTCAATGGACATATTCAAAAGGAGGCTATACTTATATTTATATAAGGCTGGGGTAATAAATATAAATATATATATATACAGTATACCTACTATAGGTTAAGTATTTGTAATTTTGCTTCCTATTTCCTCCTTACTATAAATTTCCCAGTAGACATTTTCTCCTCTCCGCTGGGGTCCTTTATCTAACTCTGTTTCTTGCCAAAAACTCGGAGGAATTGGTGGGTAGGGAAAGAGCCTTTTTACTTTTTGCATCTATTATTAAAAATATAAGGCCGGACAGTCTAGTATGTGCTGTCTGTGTATTTATGTAATAACTCTATATATCTCTCTCCCTGTATCTATATATCTATTTATCTATCTATCTCTATCTATCTATATTTCTATCAATCATTTTAACTGTTATTTATCGTCCAGCTTTCTGTCTCCCCCCCCCTCCATTTTTTTCTTTCTCTCTCTCTCTCTCAAAATAACAAGGCCAAATGAAGGCAAGAGAGCGGATTTAAAATTCAATAATCGATGAAGAGCTAAATGAGAGAGAGAGAGAGAGAGAGAGAGAGAGAGAGAGAGAGAGAGAGAGAGAGAGAGAGAGAGAGAGAGAGAGAGAGAGAGAGAGAGAGAGAGAGAGAATTTATATGTAGAATAAAGTGTGATGGCAAAGAGTTGTATATATATCTCTCTATGTATACTGTATATATATACCGGTATATATATATATATATATATATATATATATATATATATATATATATATATATATATATATATATATAATATATATAGAGTGAAGAGTAAGGAAAAAAGATGCATGATAGAGGAAATAGGAATATCAAAAGAAGAACGAAAGGAAGGAAGAAAGGAGGTGAAGTATGAAGGAAGGAAGAGAGGGAGGTAGGAAAGAAGAAACGATGAAAATAAATAAAGGAAGGTAGACTTAATGACGGCAAGCGTTTTTAAAGAAAGGTTTGAAAGGAAGAGGAATATGTAAACTACATGGAAGAATAAATACACATATAACAGAAGAAGGGAGGAAGGAACAGGAAAATTCGAGGAAAGAGAGGAATATAGAAAGGGGGGAGGAAAACAGAAGAAGAGACAGAAAAATGTGGATTAAATATGAGAGAGATGGAAGACAAGTGCGGGATCTGGTGTGATATATCGAGAAAACAAAAGTGATGGATGGAAGATGCTATGAATGAGAACAACCCGAGAAAGAAACTTGGGAAAGAATGACGTGAATGAAATATTTAACTGGAATAGGAAGGGAGCATAACAAATATATTAATATATATGTAGAATGAAAGGTAGAAAACAATAGAGTATAATATGAGATGAATTGAGAAGTAGGAAATACAATGGGATAAATGGAAAGAAGCTGGTAATATAAAGATTGAAGTCATAACGCGAGATAACGCTACATATTTTTGGTACATGAATTATGCCAACCTTCACCACCAGCACCCCAGTAACCATGCCAGAAAGACATAAAGACCATCACAACAGAGGCCCAGAGAGCCTTTCTTGCATGGAACAGCTTCCCCGCCACCTTCCACCAAACAAGAGATGCCTTCCACCAATAGCAGCAGAGGAACAAGCCCTACTCGCACTCAACATAAAAAACGACAATGCAGAAAAAGTGAACACTATAGCAGGTGACCAGACAGGGATATAGTTAAGGGAATGGAATTCTCGCCAAGAGTCTCTGGTCCTGACGTTATTCTCGTCTTACAGTGTGCTGGCTTAATAATCCAATAGGGTTGATAGCCTCTCAAGTCCTATATCAACTAACTAACAGGGATATCAGAACAACCTCCACTGTTTGGTCAAGAAAACCTGTGAAGCTTGATGCTCACCAGCCAAGTTCGAGACTGGCATCTAAGAAGAGAATCACCTCTACGACTCTTAACCCTTGTCTAGCGTGGGGTTTTGGGCTTATTTGGGCATATTCAGGCCCTCCTGCATGATAAATCAAGTATCTGCATGAATTTTTTTTTTTTTAGCAAAAAACTAGGCGCTAAAAGCTTCAAAATGAGACCAGAACGAGCTACGTAGCACTCGTGGTTCTCATACAGTGATACCAGTAACATGGGAGTTTAGCGTATAGCGGCATATTTTTCCCAGCTATGCTCACTACTGGCTACACTGCCGTCCTCTCGAGAACACGGGGAACATGAGTTAATGGGGGGCGGTAAGCCCTGGGAGTCGGCTGTCTGGCCCGCTGCGCTCCCGGCCATTTGCACTCGATTTTAACCCTTTAAAAGCCTTAATAATGCTCCTAACTTGCTGCAAATTGGAACCGGACTTAAGTCCGACCCCGATCTTTAAGGGTTAAAGGATGTAGTATGAGACCGTCCAAGAAGACTAGCTCAGAGCGTTAGACTATCACCATGACGGCTCTTAAAGGGTGTGGTCTGAGACCGTCCATTAATATCTCAGATTGTGTAACAAGACGTAAGTCCTCACCGAGTACTGTGAGAGCAAAATCGTCAAATCCCCCTCCTACACCTGGAAAAATACTTATACGAAGTTAACATATATATTGTCTCTATTTTTAGAGACCCATCTTGTGACAGTTTTTATTCCTTCAGAAAAACACTACACACCAACTATCCTTGACTTCCCATATCCAACACTCTTAAAAGTATAGTTGAACATTCTAGTCTCAATGTAACCAAAGACATTTGACAGCAGGAATTTATTGTGAAAAACAAAATCGGTCGTGAAATTTTGCAGTCTAGCAAGTTTAAATATTTACTGTTCCTCGCGATCATACAATTAGAGAATGAGGCTAAAGAAGGAAAATTATCTTCAGTATATTAACCCCCCTAGACAGATTATATTAACTTACTTATAGGTTGGCAGAGCACCCGGTATTTCCCCCACAACAGTGTTTCTCACACTGAGGGACCGTTAGAAGTCGGAGGAATTTTGGGTTGCCATGAACCGACAGATCATGATCTAACTTACCGAGCTCAAAATGACTCAAAAGCGTCATATAACTTATTATTGAGCTATTTCACTAAGTTCATACGACACGATCGCGTCATATGATACTTTTGGCCGAAACCGCCATATGACGCGATCACGTCATATGAGACGGAGAGGGTTAATGCGGGCAGACTAAACTATTTTGTATCGAATTCTCTGTGAATTAACATCAATATATTCGTAAAGACCATTTTCATATACTCTGATTGTACTAAGATATTGCATTAACAATATTGTACTTGTAATTAACCTTTGATTAAGTCTAAGAACCTATGATAAGATGTAATTCCATAATTATCTACAGTTTGTATTCCGTACGTTCATCTTCGAGTCACATTCAAGCAAGTACTTAATTACTACCTTAAACTCAAGTAAACTTGATGTCCTTTCAGTATAATTGTAATCTGTGTTTTATTGACTTATGTGATTAGAGTGTAAGGTCTCATTGTGTGAGACCTATTCTTGTGTATAAATAAAGTGCTGTTTTGTGGCTTTTGTATAACTCACCTTGCATTTAATTGCTCCAGTTTCTCCCAGTTAGAAGAATCCACAAATATTTGTTTTTGTCAAGCATACCATGTTTATTAGCCGGCTGGAAATATACCGAAGTATCCCATGCTCACCTGAATATAATTAGCTGGACAAGGTAGTGGACTGGCAGAGAGGTACAGACAAGAGCAATTGAAGGAATATCGAAAGCAAACGATACAATACCATATGCTTATTATTTCCCAGATGCTTCAAAATTTGGCTTTAAAGGTAAACAAATCGAATGGGTGTAACCTTATAATCAGTAGCCTAGGCGGATAACTATACGTGCGGGGAAAGAAACGCACAAGAGATAAGAGATAGAAAGAAGAATGACCGAGATACGAAACAAGGAGGTGGTGAATAACGAGGGTAAGGGACAGTGGAGAATAAGGTAAACAACGAAGAGAACGATAAGTAAGGATAATATAGAAGAACATTAATAGGAGGAATGGGAAAACTGTGGAAGAAGGGTACAGATAAGAAGGAAGATGCAAGGAATAGGTAGAGAAAAGGGAATATGGAAAGAGGCGTAGAGGAGAGAGGGAAATAAAGGGGTAGAAGGATAAAGAAGATGAAAAAGAGAGGCGGAAAAAAAGAAAGAAGGAGATAGTCAGAAGAGAGATATGAAACAATGAAAGGGAGAGAAGCAGTGAATAGAGAGGGAGAAGAGAGGAAGCAAGATCAAATAATGGAAGAGGGAAGTAGAAAGGAAGCATGATAAACAAGTGGAAGGGGAAACAAGGGGAAGAGAAGAAAGAGAAAGAAGACAGTACAAACACAGCAGGAAACAGAGAGAAAGAAGAGGAAGAGAGGAAAGAGAAGCAGTGATGAAGGAAGAGAAGCGGAGGAAGAGAAGAAGATGAAGGGGCACCCCACCCTAAAAGAGGAAGCTAAGCTCTCGTCTATTTCTGCCACCCTCCAAAGGTCACTGAAATAATTTCCATGCTAGAACATTACAGATTAACAAAAATACCCTACTTTACGAGGCTGAGAGAGAGAGAGAGAGAGAGAGAGAGAGAGAGAGAGAGAGAGAGAGAGGAGAGAGAGAGAGAGAGAGAGAGAGAGAGAGAGAGAGAGAGAGAGAGACAGAGAGAGAGAGAGAGAGAGAGAGAGAGAGAGAGAGAGAGAGAGAGAGAGAGAGAGAGAGAGAGAGAGAGAGAGAGAGAGAGAGAGAGAGAGAGCCTTTACCAGTGTTTGCCGATTACTCCTGCAGTTTTGTTTATCTAATCTCTGCGCCTCTTGTTTAGCCTTGTCCAATCAGTTAGTCCTTTACTCCACTTATTGTCCTCTCTGCTTGCTATATATCCAACCCATCGCCTCTTCTGCTCGTTTATCATTTCTATAATATATTTTCCTTTGGTTTGATCTTTAACTCATTTTCGGAGTTACTTTCATCATGGGACATTCCATTGTTCTCTGTGCACTCCTCACGTTCTGCATTGATGTGTACAACATAGTTTCCAAGGTTCAGATCGATAAATCATGATTGATAGCACACACTTGTTATAAAATTTAGACTCCAGCCACATTGATAGTGAATGTCCGTGATGTTCCTCTGTTTGCCAAAAACTTTCCATCGTAAAGTAATTCGTCTTCTCATTATCATGTTCAGTATTTATCGTTAGGTTATTCCTCTAGGATTTCCTTATCAATTCAGATTATTCAACCTTGGACTTTATCATTGTACATAACATTGGTTATTTTCCTGTTCATCTCTAAGTACAATAGCACCTTGGTGATTGTACTAAGTTTTATATATATATATATATATATATATATATATATATATATATATATATATTTATATTATTATTTTTTGTCTTCTATATTCCAACTTACTTCCTCTCGGGCATAGGCTGAGAGCCTTAACATTCACCGCTTTACAATGAACACTGAAGCCCGTGAGGTCTTGTTCCAGTCCATATATATATACACAGTATATACTCGATAGAATACTGCAATGACAAAATGTTGCGATAATACGACTATACTGCATACAAACAAAAGGATCAAGAGAGGATATAGTAGGAGAGAGTCAGGAAGAGAGAGAGAAGGAGCGCTGGTATAACTAAATCTACATATATAGGAGCTATTATATGAACAATGTATATGTGTGTGTGTGTGTGTGTGTGTGTGTGTGTGTGTGTGTGTGTGTGTGTGTGTGTAAAAGACTACTATTGTGTGCTCTACTAACTGTATGTGTGTAACCTTCTGATTTTCGAGCGTCTATGCTTTGCCGTATAATTAGCGAATAAGTATAAATGTGGTATGATCGATATAAAGCACACTTATGCGAGTTAAAAGAAATATATACATAATTTTAATTTTGTAAAGTATTAAGGTTAATCTAAGTACCATATACATTATGTACATTTGTGTAATATGTGTAGTATGTATGTATGTATGTATATACTGTATACAAACTGTATGCATGATTATTTGATATGTATCAAATATGCCTTACAATTGAACATACATTACCAGGAAATGGACTACACAATTTAATAGCTATACGAGTATGTTAAATATAATATATTACATTGATGAGATACCTTATTTATTGCATTTTAGAACTATTCTATTGGCAATTATATATACCAGTCTTTACTACACGTACGTGTATGTATTGTATATGCAAATGAAGATACACTGTAGTGTTCATATCCTTCAACACACACGCGTATATACTGTATGTACGTATCTACCTATGTAATCGTACATGTCAAGATCAATATCACAAACCAATTTCCATATCTCACAGTAAGACTCGTTACCAAAATATAACTAAATTATTTCCCCCAACCCGGAAGTGCATCATCATTGAAAAAAAAAAACCCCACAAACACACGTACACAAACAATCAAACATATGAATGACTCGGCTATGAATTTCAGTGCATAGATCGACTGCCTTCTCATTATCGGTGCAATGAGTGTAAGGGAGGAGGAGGAGGAGTAGAGGAGGAGGAGTAGAGGAGAAGGAGGAGAGGAGAGAACAGAGAGGAGTGGAGGAGTAGGAGGAGAGGAGAACAGAGAGGAGTGGAGGAGTAGGGGAGGAAAGAGGAGTGGAGGAGAAGAGGAGAGGAGGAAGAGAGGGAAGACAAGAAGAGGAAAAGGAGGAAACAAGTGGGTGAGGAAAGGAAAGGAAGAGTGAAAGAGAAGTTGAGGGAAGGAAGAGAGGAAGAAGGGACAAAGGGCAAGACATGTAGTAAGTGTGAAGAGTAGGGGATATCACGCTACCCTGTCACCTCTTTCTTACACACACACAACAAAAAAACACACACACACATCACACACACATACACACAAAACACACACACACGCATACAACACACACACATACATACAAAACAAAACAAAACAAAACACACACACACTCACCCACTCTCTCTGCCTTAATATCTAAATGCGTGTTGCTCTATTCCTACCTTGTCAAAACCTTAGCCTATAATTAAGAATGTAAGTCTGTTTGTGTGAGTGTATCTGTGAATGCGATAGTTAATATAACGCCTTCAGTATGCATACAGGACTTTTCCCATTGTCTTAGCAAAAGCCAGACGTTTCTATTCAGTATAAGAGGGATTTAGATGAGTCAGAGGGTAAACCTGATTTCTAGAAGTCTCTCCAACGCTGAGTGATAATATGTATTATATCAAAAACAAGTGAGGGTATATATTTGGCTGAATGTGTAGAGTAGGTACACTTGATCGTAAATACAGCATATATTAATAGAGGTGTATAGATGTGTGTAGCTGAAATATATTAAGTGCGTTATATTTAGAGTATGTGGGTATTGTGTGAGTGACATTAGCTTAGTGCAAATGTGTGAACTCATTTTGTAAGCATATTAGTGGCTGATTTTTAGTATATTTTTGAACGACAGTTTCAGCAAGTTTGTCATGCGAGTGGCTGTGATTGAGTGTAACATTGGTTGTGTATGTCTGAGTTGTGCATATGTATAATTGGGTGTATGGAATTATGTGTATGAGTGTGTGTGTGTGTGCGCGCTTGTGTGTGTGTGTGTGTATGTGTATGTGTGTGTGCTTGGGTGTGCTTGTGTTAGTGTGTATGTGTGTGTGTACGAG
The DNA here is from genome assembly GCA_032716605.1 of Paralithodes platypus. NCBI lineage: Eukaryota > Metazoa > Arthropoda > Malacostraca > Decapoda > Lithodidae > Paralithodes > Paralithodes platypus. The sequence goes on along the minus strand of CM064577.1, from coordinate 9,572,061 downwards.
TTGGATTATAGGTGTGGTATCGACTATAGTACTGGCCCCTCATACTCCACACACACGCCAAAATGCACTTACACACGCACACCAGACCACACGCACACATACACTTGGTCATACACCCCTAATTTACACCTGGGAGAGTTTCTTTTACTTTGCTGATGTTTTTTCGTTAACTTTCTTTTATTCTCCTTCACTGTTTCTATATATATATGATGTTACGGCCCCGGGGTTAAGGAAACCTGTTTGTTTGTCTAGGGGTAGACAACCCTAGCAGCAACACATTAAGATTGGTCAATATAAAGATGATGTAATTAAATTGCTAAAAAATCGTTTTGATTGTTTTTATCTAGTTTAGAGTTGTGTAAGGGTGTTTTGATGTGTGATCATAGGGGGAAATGCACATTTGCCCATTAAACAACAATCTAAAAACACGCCCCTTCACTCGCGAAAAATAACTATTTGGCCATAACCGTTTGCCGTGGGATACAAAATATGTAAAGGGTATAAGAAACCTGTAGGCCACGATAAAATCGATGTATGAATTTAATTACATCATCTTTATATTGTCCTTAAGATTGACTGGATATGAATATACAATTAAATTTTCACCAAGACATCCAGTGTTGTTGGTATTAACTATTAAGATGTTAATTTATCCAACTGTACACCAATACTGAGTTATTGAATAATTATATTATATTTATTTCTCCCACTGCACACGAACACTGAGTTGCATTTACCGGCAGTTCAAACTCCTGACTCATTTATAGGCCTTGAAGTAAATAAAGAATAATTAAGTTAAAATTTACTTTATAAAGAAATGCAAATATTTATTACTGACAACAATTACTTAACATTAAATAATTACTTGTTAGTGAAAATAATAATAATAAGTACTTAACAAAATTAAACAATACCAATTAAATATATAAATACCCTTGGAGATTTTTTTGTTCTAGACCCCTTTCTCCCTCATGTCTAGCCCCATTGCTTTTGAGATTTTAAGACGTTCGCCCTGGTAGTTTGGACATTTTAAGACATTTTGCCCCATTACTGTCAATTTTAAGACCTTTCGTGCCATGAAGGTGTCGTTTTTTTCCTGGCGAGCGATAGCGAGCCTGTAATTTAAGAGCGGCCGGGACATTTTTCTACCGAAAAATGTACAAATTTATCTTGAAAGGGGGTCTAGGGGGTGTAATTTTAAGCTTGATGAAAACGTAGGGAACAAACTAAACACCTCCCCTTAATCGTATCCTCCCGAGACTATGGATGACGGAGAACACAAGCAGAAGTCAACACGGGGCAGAGGCAGGCAGCTCCACACACACACACCACCACCGAGGGGTATCCAGAATATGACTGACTAGAGAGAACGTTAAGGGAGCCCACCTCGCTTTTGTTCTCTTTCTCTCTCCCTCTCTCTTTGGCTTGTATCCATTCGGCCCCATTCAGCCTTCTGTTTTAAGACGTTTACCCCCATACAAGTGTCAATATTTTCCTGGCGAGCGGTAGCGAGCCAGCATATACTGTATATATTTTTGTTTTGACAGTAAGCTAAATTTGTACATTTTTCGATAGAAAAATTTCTCCGGTGAAGCCGGATTTCTCCATACAATGCTGGCTCGCTATCGCTCGCCGAGAAAAAAATCGAGACCTGGATGCGGATAAACGTCTTTAAACAGTTGGCTGAATGGAGCCGAATGGATACAAGCTAGGGAAAGAGAGAAAAGGAGAGAAAGATAAAAACAAACCTGGTGACCCCCCTTAATGATGGTGGAGGAAACCTTGGATATACAGGAGGGTCAGAGGGGTAACTCCACTAAATCCTCAACAACGCCCTCTATGATCCAGGAGCCACGACTAGAAGTGTTGGAGACTTGTGGTATGAAGCAGCGGGTGAATCATGGGGTGCCGGAGACGGGAGTCATGAAGCAGTGGTGAAGCAGGGCAGTGTATGAATCCCCCTCACACGAACCAAGTGAAGCTTCAATATCTCGTACAAAGGTCCAGGGCGTAACAGAGGATGATATGAAATCAAGCGAAGACAATATTCATAAACCTAATATCATCCTACATACTGTATATGAAACGTTTATAAGAGTTTGTTTGAACTGTTGATGGTTGAATAGTGGATAGCTACTCTGAGGAAGTGAGTCACTGAGTTAGTTCGGGGTGTAAACAAATTTTAAATAATAATGGTTCTGCATTGCGGAGTAGTATTTGTCAAGTATTGGGCGCTGACAAACGCTCCAGTACACGCAGAGATGGGAACATATGTCAAAATAGATGCACGTTCAACTGAGTATTTCCATTAAGGGGAGATTTCCACTTGATGGACTTTTTTCGAACTTCCTTCTACCTCATGTTTAGCCCCATTGCTTTTGAGATTTTAAGACGTTTGCCCCATTAGTTTGGCGATTTTAATAACTTTCGCCCCATTTCTGTTAATTTTAAGACATTTCGTGCCATTTAGGTGTCGATTTTTTCCTGGCGAGCGATAGCGAGCCTGTAACTTAAGAGGAATCGGTCTTCGGCCGGGACATTTTTCTACCGAAAAATGTACATATTTATCTTGAAAGGGGGTCTAGGGGATGTAATTTTAAGTTTGATGGAGGTCTAAGCAACACACTAGAAACCTCCCCTTAAAGTATGAGCTCCCGTCCTTCCCCGATCACTGAAAACGTATGCAATCGTGCAAGGACTCCGACATAAACGGGTATGGTCTGTTCATGAACGTACAGTGACGCCACAACACGGGCCGCGGCGGCGAGGGAGCCGAACATTATTGACATACCTAAAATAAACGGATCAGGACGGACCAACCGCCAAAATCGGTTCAAGAGCGGGTCACCCACGTGACTGGTCAGCGCATAGGCGCCGTGTATAAGCGTCTATGCGCCGCCTAGACGCTACCAGACGTAGTCTATGCCCCGACCAAAATATTTGAAAGTTGAGACTGCGACGTGCCAACGTCGCCTCACGTGATCACCCCGCGCGTCCCTGCTAGTCCCTGCCCACCAAGCGTCCATAAAAGAGCCAGCCTCGTGTGGTCCTATCTCAGTTCCCAAGCCGCCGTCAAAATAAAAAATCCCTCAAGTGGAAATCTGCCCTTATTAATACTGTATAGTAGCATGCAGTTGGCTTGCATCTTCGTAGGTTTAATTGTTAATTTGTACATTTGTTGGTAGAAAAATTTAAATTTTAACCCGCTGAGTGCCAGGGACGTATATATACGTCCTCGCCGAAAAAAAATCGTAGCAGCGAAACGACTGCACTTATGGTTTTCATGTTTTTACCACATGTACCTTACCATTTTGGCTACCTACCACAAAAATCCCAAATCCCTCCTCCCACCCACTCGCTGACTGTCGGTCCCGTCAGAAGGAAAAGAAAGGAAAATCTGTGGCGGCGAAACGACTGGACCAATCGGTTCCATATTTGTGTGACAAGTCCCTTACCCTTCTGCCTTCCCCCCACCACACCCCCAACCGCCTCCAACCACCCACTTCCAGCGTATCCGTACGAAGATAAGGAACAAAAGGAAAATCCGTGGTGGCGAAACTACCTCACCAATCTGCTTCATATTTGTAACATGAGTCAATTGCGCTTCTACCTTCCCCCCACCATCCCCCAAACCACCCTCCCACGACCCTCCTACCCATACATTCCGATACCATAAAAGTCTCTGTAGTCTATAGTGTCTTTTCAGCTACTTTCGGGACCATCGGGGACCTGATTTCTGGCGAGGGGAGTGTTTTTTTACCATTATCCTTCCTTTCTCTCCCAACTTGATAGATTTAGCCAAAAAAAAAAATAAAAAAAAATCTCTGGCACTGGCAGAAGCACACCGTCAAAATTGGCTGGCACTCAACGGGCTGGTTGAGACTGAGGTGTCTCTGTGCCACGCCCCAATATACCTGTATATGCATGATGGGGGCCATCGCCGACGAAACTGCGTCCATCATATTGTGGTCGCAGTGTTGTCGCAGTGCCGTCACAGTGCGTCTCAGACAGGTCGTATTCAGACTTATTAGGTCGCCTTCCAAAGGGACTGGTCGTGGCACCAAGTCGCCGCCCATGATCCGTCTGCCGGGGCGGTCCCGTGTTCAGATCTCCGTCCACTAGCCGTGCATGCACCGTCTTCCGGGGCGGTGACGTGTTGAGGTCGGGCATCAGGGCCACACGTGGCCACTCGGGCCCACTCGGGTCACAAGGTCATCCGTTTGATGCCGTCCAACAGTTTTTGGTGGTCGGGGAAGGACGAGAGCTCAGGACGGGTATGTGTGAACCGAGCTTAAAGCAACGCAAGGGAAGTAACATTTCTTCGTAGACTTAAGAGGGTAATTATATTTGCAAGTGAAAGTGTGAAAAGGAACAACTTGAGATGGTTCGGCCATATGGAACGTATGGAAAGCGAGAGAATGACTAAGAGGGTGTATGAGAGCGAGGTGGAGGGACAAAGAGGGAGAGGTAGACCGAATGAGAGGTGGAAGGATGGAGTGAGGAAGTACATGAACGAAGGCGGTGCTGGTTGGGGGGAGGGGCGTCGACTGACTGGGGACAGAGGTGCATGGGGGCGGTTCGTTCGTGGCCACCCCTTCGGGGATCACGGCGTCAGGCAATAGATAGATAGATAGATGAGTTCTTGAGCATTCTTATTGATCAATACTGAATTGTATCCAAGTATCTTAGCGCCACCTTTCCCCAGCCACTCCAAAAAGGTGAGCCATCTTTCATTTGTGGGCGTACATAACTTTGGTAAATAATGGGAACTTTTGCACGATAGCTTTATTGTGCTAGTTACAGTAAGTTGCATTGATATGCATTCTTAACCCTTTGCAGATTATGACGCATTTTGACAGTATATTCTGGCTATCATTAGATGATTTTATGCAAACTAGGAAGGATAAGGGTAAATACTACCCTTATAATTCCCCTTTGATTTCCATATACCCTTCCTATTCTGAATAAACTCGTTCAACAATAGCCAGAAAACAAAAAAACAATACACTATCGGAACTTTTAAGGGTTATCAGAAAAACTCAGGGGGATTGCGGGAGAATACTTTAACTAAATATGGCACACATAAATTTAGAACGATATACCCACAACGAATCAACGCTGTTCAAATCCTATGTTAAAAAAAGAACAAAAACAAACCAAGTGTTTCTGTGGTCTAATTTGAATATGTAAACAATAGAAAAGTTTAGTATCATAATGCTTGTTGTTACATTTGAACAATAGAAAACAATCTCCCTTAAATCCCCTTAAATTACAGGCTCGCTATCCCTTGCCAGGAAAACATCAACACCTAAATGACACGAAACGTCTCAATTTTTTATAAAGAAATGGGGCGAAAGGTCATAAAATCGCCAAACTAATGGGCCGAACGTCTTAAAATCTGTAAACTAATAGGGCTAAACATGAGGAAGAAGAGGCACCCAAAAAATGACCCATCTCCCCTTAATTCCAGAGTAAGCAACACGTAAACCAACCACACACATAAAGCGACCCCAGATAGATTATACTGTACTCACTCTCTCTCTCTCTCTCTTTCTCTCTCTCTCTCTCTCTCTGGACATGAATATACAGTATGCTGGTGAAAAAGTTTTATCTCTCTCTCTCGCTCTCTTTCTCTCTCTCTCTCTCTGGACATGATTATATATAGAGTATGCTGGTGAAAAAGTGTTATCTCTCTCTCTCTCGCTCTCTCTCTCTCGCTCTCGCTCTCTCGCTCTCGCTCTCTCGCTCTCTTTCTCTCTCTCTCTCTCTGGACATGATTATATATACAGTATGCTGGTTAGAAATGTTATCTCTCTCTCCCTCTCTCTCTCCTAAAAATACATTATAAAATGCCCACCTGCAGATCTGGCGCCACACACACACTCACACATGCTCACTTCTCACATACACATTGCCACTCTCATATTATTATTGTAATGCATACACACACGGAGACGCAGAATGTAAAAACCTTTTTCCTCACCCACTTTCTCTCTCCCTTCCTCCACACACACACACACACACAGCAGCCACACTAACCATTACTATGAAGTACACATACACACAAACATACACATACACACACAAACACACACACATTCAGTAACCACAATCCACTACAGGTGATCACATAAAGCACACTCAGGTTTGTCGTTGGTTCATTACCCTACCCGTACAGAAATAATTATAACCCATTCACTAGACGATTTTACCGATCTTTGGAAGACCCTCTGGAAATCTTAGTAGTCAATTATCTCTATTTTTGTCCTGTGTGTATGAAGGAGACAAAAGGCAGGTTGGCTGTAATGAATGTCTCCCCCAAAGCCATAAGAGTGACAGGGCCAAATTCAAGAAACGTTGGGGTCAAAATGCCTGGACACACGAACTGTATAGCAGTTTAAGTCATAGGATGAAGGAAAGATTGATTGAGGGAGAGAATTCCCGAGTTCACTTGTTGAGTAGAAGAAAGACTGAACAAATTTGCCAATTCTTGGGTTGGAGAGCTGGACAGAATACGAGTGGGACTTTGTTGAAAGGTGGGTACTTCGCACTCGTTGCAAGGGAGGGGGTATGCACTGAAAGATCTTAAGGTAGATAATAATAGGTGACGATAAACTGATACATGTATGTTATCAAAGCCACTATTGTCTATTAGTATAAGGCTGGAGAGATTTTGGCTTGTTCCCATCTTAAGTACTCAGTTACTGCAACGTTGTTATAGCTAATTATATTTGTTGATTACGAACACTTGGCAATAATAATGATGCAGAGATATAGTAATATCTTATAATTTTTTCCATTAGCTATCGAGAGATTAGCTGATAAAAGAGTATTATTTCCGCATACAATCGAGTGACGCAAAATTGCGAAATAAGTTGCAATAATAATACCTGCTGTAAATCCACCTTTAAGGGGGGGGGGGGGGGGTTTCTATTTCATGTTCAGCCCCATTAGTTATATTATAAAATGTTAGTCCCATTAGTTTAGTGTTTTTATGACTATTCGACCCATTTCTTTGCCAATAATAAGCCCTTTCGTGCCATATACAGTAGGTGTTATATTCCTGGCGAGCGAAAACGAGACGAAAATTTAGAAAGATCTCGAAGGGGGTATTGGAGGAGGGATTATAAGCTTGATATACAGTATGTCTAAGGAGCAAACTACCCCCCCCCCCCCCCCCTCCCCTCAACACTCACACCCACACACACTGAACAAAATGCATCTTAATAATAAAACAAAACAAATGTGCGTATACCAAAACAGCTCAGTTTACCATAACTGTGTAAAATCGTCTAACGGTAGCCAAACACAACAACTATTACGCGTTGTGGTATTGTAGGGGTAAGTGACAATTACCTCCGTGGTATTAACACCTTCAGCACGATGACGCGTTTTTATATTTCATTCTATTAGTTAAATGATGTTATGCAGTCTAATAAGGACCTATGCTTAAGGGGAGATTTCCACCCGGAGGATTTTTGTCTGAACCTCTTTCTCCCTCATGTTTAGCCCCATTTCTTGTGAGATTTAAAGACGTTTGCCCCATTAGTTTGGCGATTTTAAGAACCCTCGCCCCATTTCTGTCAATTTTAAGACCATTCGTGCTATTTAGGTGTCGATTTTATCCTGGCGAGCGATAGCGAGCCTGTAATTTAAGGGGAACCGGCCTTCGGCCGGGAAATTTTTCTACCGAAAAATGTACAAATTTATCTTGAAAGGGGGTCAAGGGTGAGTAATTTTAAGCTTGATGGAAGTCTAGGGAATCAACTAAATACCTCCCCTTAATCAGAGGATTTATTGAGAAGGCATTTAACGCTCTGAGTTCTAGAGATGGATTGTAAGTTAAAGAATGTCGTCTAATGGCAACCAGAATGAGAATAATGAAAATTACGTCATCGTGTTAAAGGGAATATCTCTTCCGGTTCATCATTTTATTCTCGCTATTACCGCACGATTTTATTCAGCTTGGATATACCTTCTAGAAATCAAGGAGGTACAGTCTAAATGAATTCCTTTATCTCCCACAGATCCTTCCTAAGCCGAATAAGAACGTGTAATGGTAGCCAAAATGAGTGACCTAATATAACACCGAGGTAACACTAACATGTTATACGAGCTCCATTATATCTGTCTATTAACAAATATAACCCTTCAGTAGACGATCACATAGTCTTGACTTTATCGTGGCTAACATTAGACGATTTTACGCAGCTTAGGAGGGACCTGTGGGTGTCAAATCCCGTTTATTGAGATTGTTCATACTCCTGTGACTTCTAGAGAGAGATCCTTCGTCAGCTGCATATAATAGTTTGTTCATAGCGAGGATAACATAAAGGCATAATCCTACTGAAAGGGTAACGTAACAGAGGTAATTGGAAACGCTGGGTAACAGACTAAATGACAGCTCATTATCTCATCACATTAAGGGGAGATTTCCACTTGAGGGATTTTTTTCTGGACCCCTTTATCCCTTATGTTTAGCCCCATTGCTTTTGAGATTTTAAGACGTTTGCCCTAGTAGTTTGGACATTTTAAGAAATTTTGCCCCATTACTGTCAATTTTAAGAACTTTCGTGAAATGAAGGTGTCGATTTTTTCCTGGCGAGCGATAGCGAGCCTGTAATTTAAGAGCAACCGGCCTCCGGCCGGGACATTTTTCTACTGAAAAATGTACAAATTTATCTTGAAAGGGGGTGTAATTTTAAGCTTGATGAAAACGTAGGGAACAAACTAAATACCTCCCCTTAACAGTCTAAATGATGGTTGTGTCAAGCGTCGAGTTACAGCAATGTCTCAAGTTTAATATGGTTCAAATTAAACTGTAATAAAACACTTAATGACACACTGCAACTTTATATAACTGTTTGTGTGTGTGTGTGTGTGTGTGTGTAAGAGAGAGAGAGAGAGAGAGAGAGAGAGAGAGAGAGAGAGAGAGAGAGAGAGAGAGAGAGAGAGAGAGATAGATAGATAGAAGCTTTACAGTAGGCAGTGCATTAGTTGGTTGTGGTTAACTAGCGACAATTGTAATACGTTTAGTAGAGAGATTTGGCATTCAAGCATAACAAATACTACATACTTTCTCATTCAAGCATAACAAATACTACATACTTTCTCATTCAAGCATAACAAATATTACATACTTTCTCATTCAAGCATAACAAATACTACAAACTTTCTCATTCAAGCATAACAAATACTACATACTTTCTCATTCAAGCATAACAAATACTACATACTTTCTCATTCAAGCATAACAAATACTACATACTTTCTCATTCAAGCATAACAAATACTACATACTTTCTCATTCAAGCATAACAAATACTACATACTTTCTCATTCAAGCATAACAAATACTACATACTTCTCATTCAAGCATAACAAATACTACATACTTTCTCATTCAAGCATAACAAATACTACATACTTTCTCATTCAAGCATAACAAATACTACATACTTTCTCATTCAAGCATAACAAATACTACATACTTTCTCATTCAAGCATAACAAATACTACATACTTCTCATTCAAGCATAACAAATACTACATACTTTCTCATTCAAGCATAACAAATATTACATACTTTCTCATTCAAGCATAACAAATACTACAAACTTTCTCATTCAAGCATAACAAATACTACATACTTTCTCATTCAAGCATAACAAATACTACATACTTTCTCATGTAATTCGGCTTCAAAATTGACACAATCTAATGTATTCCAAAATGACAAATTAAATATGAATAAGATATCACCGAATTAATATCGAATATTTTATAAGGGTTTGCAGGTATCAGTATTGGCTTACGTTAAGGGGAGGTATCCACTTGAGATTTTTTTTTCTTGACTCCTTTCTCCCTCATGTTTAGCCCCATTGCTTTCTAATTTTAAGACGTTCGCCCCCTTATTTTGACGATTTTAAGCACTTTCGACCCATTTCTGTCAATTATAAGACCTTTCGTGCCATGTAGGTGTCGATTTTATCCTGGCGAGCGATAGCGAGCCTGTAATATAAGAGGAACCGGCTTTTAGCCGGGACATTTTTCTACCGGAAAATGTACAAATTTATCTTGAAAGGGGGTCTAGGGGGAGTAATTTTAAGCTTGATGGAAGTCTAGGGAATCAACTAAAAACCTCCCCTTAACTATGTGAAGAAAAGATTCAACAAATATATTCTTGAGTTATGAATACAGTGATCACGGTACCATACTAATATCTACATGTTAAACATCTGTTATGAGCATGTGTAGATACATATTCTTGTATCTATATATTATATGTGTCTTCTGCTTAGTATGTATGAATTATGTAATTAGATAGTGTAGGTGAGAAGAACCCGCATATAGCTTATACTGTATAACAGGCATTTATTTATTTACATAATTAGTTCTGCCTATAGTAAAACGATTATCATGTATGTACTTATAGCGTTACAGATTCATGACAATAATCAGTTTTGAATTTGAATTTGAAATTTCAACTTGATTTGCATGTCATGAAAATGGCATCGATTTTGTTTTACTGTTATGAATGTTTATTTAGCATCGGTATCTATGTTCAAAGTTAGGCAAATGTGGGAACCATCTTTGAGAAACAAGAATTCTGACTATAACAATGAAACCTAGTATGTCAAGACTGTGGCTTGTGTAATGGTGTGTTTTCTTTATTATTGTTTTTATGTAGGTATCAGTGTCAAGGTTTGTGTACAGAAAAAGAGTGTTGGGTAAAATGCTGCAGGTGGTGTGTGTGTGTGTGTGTGTGTGAGAGAGAGAGAGAGAGAGAGAGAGAGAGAGAGAGAGAGAGAGAGAGAGAGAGAGAGAGAGAGAGAGAGAATAAGTATGAAACACAGACACAAGTAATTTTAGGTAAGAAGCTTTAGGTGTTATGTGTGTGTGTGTGTGTGTGTGTGTGTGTGTGTGTATGTGTGTGTGTGTATGTGTGTGTGTGTGTGTGTGTGTGTGTGTTTGTGTGTGTGTGTTCTAAGTATTAACAACAGGGTTCATGTACAAGAAGCTAGGTGAAATATGCTAAACGGACATCAAGTTGTCAGTAAAATATACAACTTTGCACAAACTGACTATAGCTTATTCTACGCCTATTTAAGATTCAATATCAAAGTCCATGCACAGTCGCCAAAATATGAACCAGGGACAATTGTTGCTAAGAGCTGGCTATATTGAACCACTGAAACAAGTTAAGGGGAGATTTCCACTGGATTTTTTTTTCTTTACCCCTTTCTCCCTCATGTTTAGCCCCATTGCTTTTGAGATTTTAAGACGTTCGCCCCCATTATTTTGGCGATTTTAAGAACTTTCACCCCGTTTATGTCACTTTTAAGACCTGTCGTCCCATTTAGGTGTAATTAAAATGTAAAACTTGCAAACTAAACAAACCAAAATTGGGACAAGGACAATATAAAGTCAAATTAAATTATCAAAATCGCTATGTGGAAACAACGTTTACTAAAATGAAAATTATTAAATAAAAGAACACAATCCACCACATAGGGTGTACATCACTACATGAGCAAGTTAATCTGTTTCCCAAGCAAACCAATCGCACATATAACAACGCACTATCGTCACGTTAAAGGAAGTAGTCAAGTTTGGGAAGTCCGGGACGTTCTGGCAAATTTTACTAAACTCTGCATGAATAAAGAAACTACATGTTAAATGTCAAAATATTATTTAAAATCAAATTTGCAACATGACAAGACATTAACAATAGTAAAAAATACAAATATTGATAAGATATCTATACTATTACAAAATAATATATAAAATACAGTACAGCACTCACTAACGATAGTGCTATCGGGTAGGTACCTGTAAGCATAGCATGCCTCAAGTGACCCCTATCAATAACTACCCTACAAATAACCTACATTTATAGCACAAATAAACTAAGGAAATCGCAAAAGTAAGCAATTGATACTATCGACAATGAATACATATAATATAAAGAGAACGATTGCAAAATATGAAGTAACAACAGATTTAAACAAAGAGTACTCTTTTAACAAGAACAATAAATTTAAAAAATCATCAATATTAATAATAATAATAATAATAGAAAAAGAAAAAGAAAAAGATAAACAATAAATACAGACAAAAAGTAAGCAGAGGTTATACAAGAAACTTCAAGTTAAAAATGCTTGATTAAAATTATTGATGTCAAATTTTAGAATACAGTCACAATAATTGACCCTAAAAAGATTAAATTTATGGAACAATTTACTTGCCTCAAAACCTCTGTCCACTAAGAGTCTGTATAGTAACCTAGCTCTAGCCCAAAAGTCATCTACTTTAGTGCAGATTTTACAAAATCTTATTAATTGGGAATAAAAACAATTATAAGTGATTTTACTATCGATATTACTACTAGGGAAAGGAAAGTTTATTACGTTAAAATTAAAATCATCAACTTTGTGATATACTTATGCACTGTTCATTAACAATCTCTATATTTATATCAAGAAAATTTTCAACTTTATAATTTACGTTACATTGTGTGAGGGGAATAGAATTAGGGTAAATAAGTTTAGCAACTTGATTAAAATTTAACAAATTGCAAACAAGAATATCATCAATATATCTACTATTATTACTTAACAGTTTAGCAAGTGCTAATTTTTCTGGAATTTTATTTTTCTTGCTACTGTCAACTAAGTCTTTTATATATTTAAATTCTAAAGCAAGCAAGAATAAGTCTGCAATTAAAGGGCTAGCATTTCCACCCATAGGAATTCCTAATATTTGTTTGAAAATGTACGGCCCGAATCTAACATAAGTATTGAAAAGGAGGAATTTAAGGGCATCTTTAAGTTTAGTTCTATCAAAATATACAGAACTAGTGGGAGTAGAGCTAAGTGATGCATTATTAAAATATGTATAAACATTTATGAAATAATTACCATTCCTAACGAACCTGTCAAAGTGCAAATCTATAATAAAGCAAAGCTCTGAATATACTAAATCTAAAGGCAAATTGGTATACAAAGTTGAAAAGTCGAAGCTATGTACCGAGGTAACTTTCGGCATGGTATTTATTTTATCAATAACTTCTAACGAATTGTCAACACTCCAATAATAGTTAATGCCAGTTCTTCTCATGATGGTATTACAATATCTTTTATGAGTACTTTAATGTATTTTAAGCAATTTACTACTTGTTCTGATAGAGTTTTAGTGGTAGCAAATTTTGCTCCGGCAATAAAGCGATATTTATAAGGTCTTTTATGAAATTTAGGTAACATGTATAATTTTGCAATGCACTTGTTCTTATCAGAAAGTTTAATATCAAATATTATATTTTTCTTGGTATGTTCATCGATTAAGTTATCAATATTCAGATTATTTTGAATTTCATAAACAGAATTACCGCAAATATTTTTACGTAATATGTTACCCTTAATACCAATTCTTTTTTCATATTTTCAAGATAAAATTTCTTACATGTGAAGCTATAATTATTGCTGGCTTTATCTACTGTAGTGATTACAAAATGTTTATGTAAATTTATTAAATCAGCTTTAAGCTTATTATAATTATAGTCTATAAAATCTGAAAGATTAAATTCATTTTTAAGCGAGAAAATTTTATTTCTAATTAACTTAATTAATAATTTAGACCATGCTTCTAGTTCTCTCGCATTGCAGCACGCAATTTTTAACAATTTATCTTTTAATTTATTGACTGAAAAAACAATATCTTTTAAAATTATGTCCCATGTTACTTTATTACTCCCTATTCTAAATTTAAACCCTTTACGACATAGCTCCGCTAATTTGTCGTTTGCAAAATGTTTAACTAGTTCTACATCACCTGTTAATATGTGACATATCGGACTATAAATGAACTTTGCTAGTGCATCACGTCTGCTAGCTGGCATATCCATGACTCTTTCACACACGCATTTATTATTATTGAAAATATCATTATCTGAAAGATTTCCTAAAACTTTATTATAATTACAAATAATAGACCCAACAGGTCGTTCATATGAATACACTATTAATGGTTTGAAATCTTTACAACCATCTGGTAATATGGACTTAACTTTCTTTGAATTAATAAGACTGTTAACATTAATTTTGTCTAAAATTTTAGAGGAATAATTTAAAGTGGACAGGACTTTATCTTTAATACGGTTATCTTTGGATTTCTTAGAATTAGCTCTAATATATCCCATAAAAGCAAAGACTATATTCTTAAATTTATTTGTGAAATTATGTTTATTATTTAGAATATTTTCTATAAAAGGAGCAAAACTTTTCTTTTGTAGGCCTTTCAATGAATCTTTTAATTTTTTAATTCCGAAATTTCGATATAATGAATATAAATTATTAACAATAATTATAATATCAGACCTGCTTTTCTTTTTATTAAATGTATTTAGTCTTCTATTACCGTGTCTACCAGGTCTTCTGTTTAAAACAGGGAAGTTAAAATATGGGTTATTAAAATCGTTTTTTAATAAATCTTTATACAAAATGTTGCCTACATTTTTTATTTGATTGTTAAGTCCAAATGGATAGATGGTCATTAATTTTCCAATCCAATAATTTTCTCTATCTAAAACATTTTGATTACTTTGAACAATTTCTATAATTTTGTATTTACAATCAAATTTAGTACAATCTGTGTTAAAATGCTTATATAGAAGAATCTTGGAGTCGATGCCGTTCTTAATTCCTGATCTATGCCCGTAGGCTCTTTCTCTTAAACATTGCTCCGTCTTTCCAACATATTGTATACCACATTTCTCACAGGTTATTAAATAGATAACATTCTTTACTTTACATGGAGATGTTACATTAACAGAAGAATTTAGAAACAAAAATTTTGTATTGGTAATGTAACTTTTAAAAAATGTTTGATGTTCAAAATCAAATTCATTCACACAGAGTTTACATTTACAGTTATCAACGAAAAGACGCCGGTTATTTTCATTTTTATTTTTCATTATTTAAGTTTTTATAATTTTGCCGGGTGCGTGGGTACATAGAATTTTCTGACACGTAGTCCGTGGCCGGTCCTGGTTCGTCAACGAGTACAAGTAAAGGAAGGGACAGTACATGGGGAACACTTCGTATACTAATGTTGCCACTAGTACAGACCGTCCTCACATCTATACTGTCCCTGAACCTATATAAATTAAAATGTAAAACTTGCAAACTAAACAAACCAAAATTGGGACAAGGACAATATAAAGTCAAATTAAATTATCAAAATCGCTATGTGGAAACAACGTTTACTAAAATGAAAATTATTAAATAAAAGAACACAATCCACCACATAGGGTGTACATCACTACATGAGCAAGTTAATCTGTTTCCCAAGCAAACCAATCGCACATATAACAACGCACTATCGTCACGTTAAAGGAAGTAGTCAAGTTTGGGAAGTCCGGGACGTTCTGGCAAATTTTACTAAACTCTGCATGAATAAAGAAACTACATGTTAAATGTCAAAATATTATTTAAAATCAAATTTGCAACATGACAAGACATTAACAATAGTAAAAAATACAAATATTGATAAGATATCTATACTATTACAAAATAATATATAAAATACAGTACAGCACTCACTAACGATAGTGCTATCGGGTAGGTACCTGTAAGCATAGCATGCCTCAAGTGACCCCTATCAATAACTACCCTACAAATAACCTACATTTATAGCACAAATAAACTAAGGAAATCGCAAAGTAAGCAATTGATACTATCGACAATGAATACATATAATATAAAGAGAAATAATTGCAAAATATGAAGTAACAACAGATTTAAACAAAGAGTACTCTTTTAACAAGAACAATAAATTTAAAAAATCATCAATATTAATAATAATAATAGAAAAAGAAAAAGAAAAAGATAAACAATAAATACAGACAAAAAGTAAGCAGAGGTTATACAAGAAACTTCAAGTTAAAAATGCTTGATTAAAATTATTGATGTCAAATTTTAGAATACAGTCACAATAATTGACCCTAAAAAGATTAAATTTATGGAACAATTTACTTGCCTCAAAACCTCTGTCCACTAAGAGTCTGTATAGTAACCTAGCTCTAGCCCAAAAGTCATCTACTTTAGTGCAGATTTTACAAAATCTTATTAATTGGGAATAAAAACAATTATAAGTGATTTTACTATCGATATTACTACTAGGGAAAGGAAAGTTTATTACGTTAAAATTAAAATCATCAACTTTGTGATATACTTTAAGTATGCACTGTTCATTAACAATCTCTATATTTATATCAAGAAAATTTTCAACTTTATAATTTACGTTACATTGTGTGAGGGGAATAGAATTAGGGTAATAAGTTTAGCAACTTGATTAAAATTTAACAAATTGCAAACAAGAATATCATCAATATATCTACTATTATTACTTAACAGTTTAGCAAGTGCTAATTTTTCTGGAATTTTATTTTTCTTGCTACTGTCAACTAAGTCTTTTATATATTTAAATTCTAAAGCAAGCAAGAATAAGTCTGCAATTAAAGGGCTAGCATTTCCACCCATAGGAATTCCTAATATTTGTTTGAAAATGTACGGCCCGAATCTAACATAAGTATTGAAAAGGAGGAATTTAAGGGCATCTTTAAGTTTAGTTCTATCAAAATATACAGAACTAGTGGGAGTAGAGCTAAGTGATGCATTATTAAAATATGTATAAACATTTATGAAATAATTACCATTCCTAACGAACCTGTCAAAGTGCAAATCTATAATAAAGCAAAGCTCTGAATATACTAAATCTAAAGGCAAATTGGTATACAAAGTTGAAAAGTCGAAGCTATGTACCGAGGTAACTTTCGGCATGGTATTTATTTTATCAATAACTTCTAACGAATTGTCAACACTCCAATAATAGTTAATGCCAGTTCTTCTCATGATGGTATTACAATATCTTTTATGAGTACTTTTAATGTATTTTAAGCAATTTACTACTTGTTCTGATAGAGTTTTAGTGGTAGCAAATTTTGCTCCGGCAATAAAGCGATATTTATAAGGTCTTTTATGAAATTTAGGTAACATGTATAATTTTGCAATGCACTTGTTCTTATCAGAAAGTTTAATATCAAATATTATATTTTTCTTGGTATGTTCATCGATTAAGTTATCAATATTCAGATTATTTTGAATTTCATAAACAGAATTACCGCAAATATTTTTACGTAATATGTTACCCTTAATACCCAATTCTTTTTTCATATTTTCAAGATAAAATTTCTTACATGTGAAGCTATAATTATTGCTGGCTTTATCTACTGTAGTGATTACAAAATGTTTATGTAAATTTATTAAATCAGCTTTAAGCTTATTATAATTATAGTCTATAAAATCTGAAAGATTAAATTCATTTTTAAGCGAGAAAATTTTATTTCTAATTAACTTAATTAATAATTTAGACCATGCTTCTAGTTCTCTCGCATTGCAGCACGCAATTTTTAACAATTTATCTTTTAATTTATTGACTGAAAAAACAATATCTTTTAAAATTATGTCCCATGTTACTTTATTACTCCCTATTCTAAATTTAAACCCTTTACGACATAGCTCCGCTAATTTGTCGTTTGCAAAATGTTTAACTAGTTCTACATCACCTGTTAATATGTGACATATCGGACTATAAATGAACTTTGCTAGTGCATCACGTCTGCTAGCTGGCATATCCATGACTCTTTCACACACGCATTTATTATTATTGAAAATATCATTATCTGAAAGATTTCCTAAAACTTTATTATAATTACAAATAATAGACCCAACAGGTCGTTCATATGAATACACTATTAATGGTTTGAAATCTTTACAACCATCTGGTAATATGGACTTAACTTTCTTTGAATTAATAAGACTGTTAACATTAATTTTGTCTAAAATTTTAGAGGAATAATTTAAAGTGGACAGGACTTTATCTTTAATACGGTTATCTTTGGATTTCTTAGAATTAGCTCTAATATATCCCATAAAAGCAAAGACTATATTCTTAAATTTATTTGTGAAATTATGTTTATTATTTAGAATATTTTCTATAAAAGGAGCAAAACTTTTCTTTTGTAGGCCTTTCAATGAATCTTTTAATTTTTTAATTCCGAAATTTCGATATAATGAATATAAATTATTAACAATAATTATAATATCAGACCTGCTTTTCTTTTTATTAAATGTATTTAGTCTTCTATTACCGTGTCTACCAGGTCTTCTGTTTAAAACAGGGAAGTTAAAATATGGGTTATTAAAATCGTTTTTTAATAAATCTTTATACAAAATGTTGCCTACATTTTTTATTTGATTGTTAAGTCCAAATGGATAGATGGTCATTAATTTTCCAATCCAATAATTTTCTCTATCTAAAACATTTTGATTACTTTGAACAATTTCTATAATTTTGTATTTACAATCAAATTTAGTACAATCTGTGTTAAAATGCTTATATAGAAGAATCTTGGAGTCGATGCCGTTCTTAATTCCTGATCTATGCCCGTAGGCTCTTTCTCTTAAACATTGCTCCGTCTTTCCTCTTTCTAATTTAAGAGGAACCGGCCTTTGGCCGGGAAATTTTTCTACCGAAAAATGTAAAATTTTATCTTGAAAGTGGGTCAAGGGGGTGTAATGTCAAGCTTGATGGAAGTCTAGGAAACACACAAAAACCTCCCCTTAAGCCACAGTTTTAATGGGGGGGGGGGGATGGGGGTGGAGGATTGATATGTTAGTTTGTTTATTTATTAATCTATTACAATTTTAGTTTCCTCCCTTGTTCTCCACGAAGCTTAAGAAAACATCCCCAACATCCCCAACATCCCCAACATCCCCCTTCGATATATATGTGTACATTTATCGGTAGAAAAATTTCCCGTCCGAAAGCTTATTTTTCCACAATTACAGGCTCGCTTTCGCTCGCCAGGAAAAAATCGACACCTAAAAGGCACGAAAGGTCTTAAAACTGACAGAGAAATGGGGCGAAAGGTTTTAAAATCGACAAACTAATGAGGCAAAAGTCTTAAAATCTCAAAATGAATGGGGCTATAAACATTAGGGAGAAGGGGGTCCAAGGAAAAACAAATACCTACCCTTGATACAAATAATCGACCTATCCACTTCAAACACCATCACTACAAAAGGCTAGACTCAAAGCTCACCTTCAAATGATATTGTATGTGCATGAGAGAGAGAGAGAGAGAGAGAGAGAGAGAGAGAGAGAGAGAGAGAGAGAGAGAGAGAGATAGGAAATAGATAGATAAAGAGAGAGAGAGAGATTCAATCCTTCCACCCACTCACAGTTTTTGTCCGATCAAAATATGTGAGGAAGAGCATCGACCTGACTTTAGCATATTATGAGGAGAGCTTACTTGTCCTGTTTGTGGCTAATAACATAGATGATTTTTAGTTTACATTGTATTTTGCACTGTATCTTTTGTTGGCATTAGACACAAAGTAATACGTAAGTTACTCTCCAACCCAAGAGTGAAATGCTATTCTCAATCTTTCTTCTATTCAACAGCTGAGCTCTGGAACTCTCTCCCAGAATCAGTCTTTCCCTCATCCTATGACTTCAATTACTTTAAACTTCGTGTTTCCAGGCATTTTGGCTCGAACGTCCTTTGATCTTGGCCCTGTCACTCTTTCAACTCAGGGGGAGGCACTCGTCACAGGCAGTTCTGCCTTTTGTCTCCCTCACTCACATGGAAAAACATATAAAGAAAAGGGGCTTTGTTACTCTCTCTCTCTCTCTCTCTTTCTGTATTATAACCCGTTAAATCAGATAACAATATTGCTATACTTTTATCTTGGTAGCAACAAACGATCATACAGTATTTAGCATAGAAACTAACTAATTTACCCAACAATACCCCAACACTATTAAGCCGTTCAACACCGGTGCCGTCATTTTAGCTCTACTCTGGCACTTTTACACGGATTGCATTCAGTTTAAAAAGGGCCTCCAGCAATCTACAGGCTTTGAACTATCTCACCCTCCAGCAATTAATAGGCTTTGAACTATCTCGTTTATCCCTTTATAATGCCACAGATCCTTCTTAAACTGCATGCAATCGTCTAAGAATATAATTAATAAGACGTCGCCGGTACAAAACGGATTAAATAAAATGTTTGAGGTGTTTGTGACGTCATGGGTGTCAACAGGTAACCTCAGCCGGGCCTCACCTTACCTCACCTGATACCTGATACCTTGCACCACCACCACCACCACCACCACCACCATCCTCCTCCTCCTCCCTCCTCCACCTCCACCACCATCCTCCTCCTCCTCCTCCACCACCCCCACCACCACCACCATCCTCCTCCTCCACCACCACCACCACCATCCTCCTCCTCCACCACCACTACCCCCCTCCTCCCTCCACCACCACCATCCTCCTCCTCCTCCACCACCACTACCCCCCTCCTCCCTCCACCACCACCACCATCCTCCTCCTCCACCACCACCACCATCCTCCTCCTCCATCACCACCACCACCACCCTACTCCCTCCACCACCTCCACCACCATCCTCCTCCACCTCCTCCTCCTCCACCACCACATCCTCCTCCACCACATCCTCCTCCACCACCACCACCACCATCTCCTCCTCTACCACCACCACCACCCTCCTCCTCCACCACCACCATCCTCCCTCCTCCACCACCACCACCATCCTCCTCCTCCACCACCATCCACCACCTTTGTGGTGGTAAACACTTGGCAAATAACCCCCAATTAACCCAGTTTCTTTCAGAATAACGCGCAACGAAGTGTCAACGCATACCGCATTGTATATTGATATTCATACATCTGTTCCCTTTCAGAATTGTAGTAATAGAGTTAGCTTAGATTACAAATCAACTTAATTTTCTCCCTGTCCTATCCAAATTTCCGTGTCAGTTTTTCCATACTACATGGTGTTTTTTTCCTATCTGTTTCCATGCCAGCACTAGCTGGAGGGAGTGGTGGGTGGGGAGGAGCCTTCTTCTTTGCTATCCTTTTCTCTACCTCGTAGTCAGTAGATTAGTAGTTTTAGATATACAAATTGCCCCGTAAGGACCAATAGGCCTGTTGCAGTTTGTTCTCCTTTGTATCCTCCTCCTCCACCACCACCACTACCATCCTCCTCCCACCACCACCACCACCACTACCATCCTCCTCCCTCCACCACCACCACTACCATCCTCCTCCCTCCACCACCACCACCACCACTACCATCCTCCTCCCTCCACCACCACCACCATCCTCCTCCTCCCTCCACCACCACCACCATCCTCCTCCACCACCACCACTACCATCCTCTTCCCTCCACCACCACCACCACCACTACTATCCTCCTCCCTCCACCACCACCACCATCCTCCTCCTCCCTCCACCACCACCACCCTCCTCCTCCCTAAAGATCTCATCCTCTCTATTGGTACCAGCCACCCGTCTACTTGTTAACCCTCTCAGTAATCTAGGACGCATTTCTAATCTCAATTGGGGTATCATTAGACGATGTTATACACCTTAATAAGACTCTATAGTAATTAAAGACAAAACTCAATCTTAAGGGGAGGTTTTTAGTTTGATCTCTAGATATCCATCAAGCTTAAGATTACACCCCTTTGAGCCCCTTTCAAGATAAATTTGTAAATTTTTCGGTAGAAAAATGTCCCGGCTGAAAGCCGGTTCCTCTTAAATTACAGGCTCGCTATCGCTCGCCAGGATAAAATCGACACCTAAATGGCACGAATGGTCTTAAAATTGACAGAAATGGGGCGAGGGTTCTTAAAATCGCCAAACTAATGGGGCAAGCGTCTTTAAATCTCCCAAGCAATGGGGCTAAACATGAGGGAGAAAGAGGTTCAGAAAAAAATCCTCCAGGTGGAGATCTCCCCTTAATTAACACTCTGACTCCCACAGATCCTTCCTAAGCTGTATAAAATCGTCTGCTGATAGTCAATATGAAATTAAGAAACGTGTCCTCGTTTACTGAGATAGTGAGTCCTTTTAATCCTATTCTGGCAACTATCTGACGATTGTATTCAGCTTAGGAAGGACATCTAGGCATAATAAGGCTTCAAACTATCTCCACCAACCCTTTTAACTATACCACAGATCCTTCCTAAGCTGCATATAATATCGCTTATATATAGCTAGAATACAATACAACCCACGTCACTGGTACCCAAAGGGTTAATCTACTCTCCATTCATCCATTCAGGCTGGCTTGGTATTAAGGGGAGATGGTTCACTTTTTGGGTGATTTTTGCATGTATTCATTATTTTTCTAGTTTCCTCCCTAGACCTCCATCAAAAAAAAAAAAAAAAAACATCCATTAGATCCCCCTTCTAGATTAATTTGTAAATTTTTCGGTAGAAAAATGTCCCGGCCAAAGGCCGGTTCTTCCAACATTACAGGCTCACTATCGTTCGCCAGGGAAAGAATCGACATCTAAATTGCACGAAAGGTCTAAATATTGACGAAAAAATGGGGCGAAAGGTCTTAAAATCGACTAACTAATGGGGCAAACATCTTAACATCTGAAAACTAATGGGGCTACACATGAGGGAGAAAGTGGTCCAGAAAACCGGCCCATCCCGCCTTAATTCTCTATCCTTCTGTTCCACCCCTAACCCATCTCTCTCTTACCCATTCTGTACCTCTTCTGTGTATAACTATTCCTATATAAACTCTTATATCCTAGTATGCACTCACCTGGTTGTTTTATAACTATTCCTATATAAACTCTTATATCCTATTATGCACTCACCTGGTTGTTTTTATAACTATTCCTATATAAACTCTTATATCCTATTATGCACTCACCTGGTTGTTTTATAACTATTCCTATATAAACTCTTATATCCTATTATGCACTCACCTGGTTGTTTTTATAACTATTCCTATATAAACTCTTATATCCTATTGTGCACTCATCTAGTTGTTTTTATAACTATTCCTATATAAACTCTTATATCCTATTATGCACTCATCTAGTTGTTTTCTAGTATTCTTCCTATATCCTTCATTACATATCAATTCACTCGGGATCTCTATATTTCCTTGTCCACTTGAAAATTGGGCTATTCAGTTAGGCAAGAATGCAACAACTCCAACAATATGTAGTCACCGGCTTTTTTTTTATCTTTCTCTCCTTTTCTATCTTTCCCTGGCTTGTATCCATTCGGCCCCATTCAGCCAACTGTCTTAAAACGTTTATCCCCATCCAGGTGTCGATATCTTGTTGGCGAGCGACAGCGAGCCAGCATTGTATGGAGAAATCCGGCTTCGCCGGAGAAATTTTTCTATCGAAAAATGTACAAATTTAGCTTGCTGTCAAAACAACGATATATACAGTATATATGCTGGCTCGCTACCGCTCGCCAGGAAAATATTGACACCTGGATGGGGGTAAACGTCTTAAAACAGTAGGCTGAATGGGGCCGAATGAATACAAGCCAAAGAGAGAGGGAGAGAAAGAGAAAAAAAGCGAGGTGGGCTCCCTTAACTCTCTTGTCAATGACTAACTTACATCTTAATATAATAGTCTACACACAGTCACAATAGAATATAATGAGCTGCTTTGGTACAACACTAAAGCCTATTCATAAGGACAAGTCTAGAAAGTGTGATCCCTCAGACTCTTGTATATCATGGAGGGCTGGAGCAAATGGGCTGTAAATTGCCACCCCTATTCCTGCTTGACCAAATGATAGAAATATCAATGGAATACAAAGGAAGACAAGCAGCAACAAACCTAATGGTTGCTTACTAAGCTACTTGTAAAAAAAGAAAAAAAAATTGCCACTGCTCGCTTGCCAAATAATTTTTGAGCTATGAGTTATAGGGGTTTTAGATTTCTTGATTTGTCAAAATTAATAAGCTATAGACGTAGATGTTGTAGAATAGATATAGCTAATCATCTTGAATATAAAATAATTCATTAAACTGAATTACATATTTAAATATCATTAAATATATAGATAGAAACATATGATGTTGAACTGCTAGGCCTACTGGGTGTCTATGGCGTCAGTAGGGAAATCAAGGTAATGCAAATGTGGTAGCCGCGGGATAAGGGTTAAGTCAGTATCACACGGCCGGCCGATTGTAGGGGTGGGTTTGTATGGAGCTGTAGTATCAGAGTCAATCATAAGCTCTATTAAACTTGACTCATACGAGAAGTTTTGCCATCGGATAATTATGATAAGTGACAACGGTATCGATTCAAATTATATCTATCTATTGCCAATCCCCGAGGAGGTGGCCACGACTGAAGCACCTCCATGTTTCTGTCATCCGTCAGCCGGAGCCCCTCCACCCACCTCACCACTTCACTCATATACCATATATTATTTAATTAAATATATACTGAAATATACTGAATTATCTGATGGATACACAACTACATTTAATTCCACAGCTAAAAAATGATACCGGCTTTAGAATGCAGTTACTGTCATTACAAATATAAATATTTTCTGACAACCTCTAGAAGAAATGTAGCGGCAACCGTCAATATGATAGCTTACGGTACCTACCTCATTGTGGAAGAGACGATCTTGGGACTGGATGTTGATTTCCTTGCTTGAAGTACAATAATTCAGATAAAAGATAGTGTTCCTCTAGGTGTTCTATTATCCACGGAAAACTGAATATTTTTGAGATGCAAAAAAAAAATAAAAAAATAAAAAAATATATAAATAATATATATATATATATATATATATATATATATATATATATATATATATATATAACACTATATATTTGTCATATACTGTACAACAAATTACTCTACATCTAATACATTCAAACTAAAATTGAACGTGCTATTATACGTCAGTATGGGGTCACATTGATATGAGCGATTGTACACGATGATTTAATAACTACACTAATAACATAAAGGCTACTCTAAACTTACACATACAATATTTCTTTAGAACAAGTTATTTTCACTGCCTATCTACGCTCCTTTGTGGGTGGCCCTAACATCTCACCTGAGGGTGTGGTGGGTGCGGTTGACGACGGTGTGAGGGGGGTGGCGGGGGAAGGGACAGGGGGATCGGGGTGTGTGGTGGTAGTAGTGGGGCCCCTCCAGGCACCCTCCAAACCCACCTGCAGCCCCTTCACTCTATCCTGCAGCCCCCTCAGCCCCCCGCGACCCCAACCCCTCGCACGGACTCGCTTCAACTGTTGCTCCATCTGGGGTCTCAATCTTCTCAGCCCCTTCCACCGTGCCTCCACCCACGCCCAGTCCTGTCCCATACCCCCCTCCCCCCAGTGGTCGTCTATAGGGGTGGTTAAGGGTGGTGTTTGGCTACCCCGGGGCCAGGAACACCGAGGGGAGGTACTGTCCCCATCGGTGTCAGTGTCTCCCCCTTCGCTCATGGCCTCCCCTTCGATGTCCCCTTCACCCTCGACGCAGCTGGTGGAGTGCCGACGCGGCACCACGGGATTTGGGGCATGATTTTGTGTATGATTATGGGTATGATTGTGGGTGTGACGAGGTCGGGGCACAGAATAACGGTTCAAGGTACCGGTCAACACTTTAGCTAATAGTAATTCCGGTCCTGTCAGCGTCACTTGTTCCTTGAAGAGATTGGCATTCCCATCGTAGGTCCCTGTGTAGGTGGCATCCAGGGCCCCTCCATTACCACCCATCTTGACCCTATGCTTCTCCCTGACGTGCCCTGCGCCCGTCAAGCCCCCGTTCTCTCCGAGTAGCCCCATGCCTACACCGCCTTCTCGCAGCAACCCCACGCCTGCCCCGTCCTTGCCTACCAGGTTGGCATGGGGCAGCGGCAGCATAAGGGGCACATTCATGATGGCATCACTCGGACCTTTAACCACACACTTGATAGGCTCTTCAGAATGATTGCCAATGGTTCAGGGCATCACTATCGAGTTATATCACTCACTCAATACGTTATTTTATGTAGTGTCACAGGTCTATGGCACTTCGAAGCTGTTCGAAGTGATGTAGCAGGTAGCAATACAACATACTGTCCATTGACTCTGTGTGTTGAACAAATTATATTGTTTAAAATATCAATACTTGAAGTTTATAAGATGATCTAATGTCTCATTTATAGAACAGCTTATATACATTTCAGTATATTACATGCACAAAGACCAAAATATACAAAAGTACACAATTCATTCAGATTTCTTTACAGAGGGTGTCCAACAACCTTTTCAGTTTTCTGATGGTTCGGCGTCTCTTTCCACTGTTTCGTTCACAATTTAGTTTCAATATTTTCTGTATAATCGTAATTTAATACGTAGCTAGCTTCACTTTTGTCTGTTCCTTTTCATCACGTTGCACAGTTTTGCCATGGAAACAATATTTTATCCGTTTTGTGTCGAATGCTACGTCATACAAAATAAGGACCTGTAGAAACCAGAATAATATATAATACTATCTAATGTACTATCCTGCCACGGACATTAGTTCCAGGGCAGTAGTTCCCTTTCCAATGTTCCCTTACCCACTCTAAACCACTTTTGGGACACTTGATCCTCAGTGTTTTGGAGGACAAGCAGCCTAGAAGGGTCACTAGACCTATTGTTGCTTGATTTCCTTTGTATTGTACAGTCGCGGTCATTAACCCCTTCTGTACCGGCGACGTTTTTTACATTTTACTCTAGCTCTATTTAGACGATTCTGTGCAGTTTAAAAAGGGTATGTCGTAGTAAAAAGGATTAAGCATGATAGTTTTAAGCCTGCTAAATCCTGGAGAACCATTTCAAACTTAACAAAATCGTCTAAAAGTAGCCAGAATAAAGTTACAAGGACGGTGCCGGTACAGAAGGGGTTAATACTGTCTATACACCTACAAAGCTGAATCTCCTCATTAGTTCTTTAGCTAATAGTTACATTCCGGAGGTTCAGTAAATCAGGTCGAGGCTTCATAATACACCAGAATTAAGGGAGCCCACCTCGCTTTTGTTTTCTCTTTCTCTCCCTCGCTCTTTTGGCTTGTATCCATTCGGCCCCATTCAGCCTACTGTTTTAAGATGTTTACCCCCATCCAGATGTCAATGTTTTCCTGGCGAGCGGTAGCGAGCCAGCATATACCGTACATATTTTTGTTTTGAGAGCAAGCTAAATTTGTACATTTTTCGATAGAAAAATTTCTCCGGCAAAGCCGGATTTCTCCATACAATGCTGGCTAGCCATCGCTCGCTAGGAAGATATGAACACCTGGATAGGGATAAACGTCTTAAAATAGTTGGCTGAATGGGGCCGAATGGATACAAGCTAGAGAAAGAGAGAAAATGAGAGAAAAAAAAACAAAACCTGGTGAGCTCCCTTAATGATGGCGGCTGTACCTCCACAAATACCTCTCAACACAATTATTCCCCCACAGTACACCTTCCCCGTTTAGGCCTCTTACGATATCGCATTGAAGGTTATATTATGGCTAACATTAGATGATCTTGCTAAGCTTGGGAAATATACCCAGAAATCAAAGGGGTTTAGACTATCTCAAATAACCCTTTATTTCGCACGGGTTGCTTCTAATCTGAATAAAACCCTTTGAACATTCATCAAAAAGGTGTATTTATTTTCCCTTCTCAACCTCTCCTTACAACAATGAAAACAAACTGAAAGATTTAGTAAATTTTATGCGTATTATTATTATCTAAAGTCATATTAAATAGTATATCTAATTTTATGAAACAGTTTTAGCAATTTCACTTTTAATACTTGCAACTTGTCAACTGAGTACATTAACACATTCATTATACCACATCGCACTCTTTCAGTTTATTCTGGCTCTTATTAGACGACTTAATTTAGATTCGGAAGGATCTGTGTGAGTCAAAGGGTTAATAATTGAAATCGACTTACCCCATTAATTAATAGAGGCCCTTCCTAAGCTCTATAAAATCTAGTCTAGTGTTAGTACGACTTCAGTGGAAAGAATACCATATTACTGAAAGGGTTAACACTCCACATGCACTTTTCACCACACACCCAACCATGCCAAACCGGACTAAGCCACCATGGCGAGGTACAGAAACTATATAATCTTCCCTACGATAATTGACCACCTGCGAGTTTCAGTCTATAAGGAAGTTCTGCCTGTAAACATCGATATTAAACACAAATACAGTAATCATGTAAGTTTATGATGGATAAATAGTAGGTTGAATTTGGTTGTACGTATTTATATATTTACTAAAACCGTATTATAGCTGGTTATTCTGCTAAATATTGATGTCTACAGCTCCAACTTCCTTAACGCATGAAACGCGCAAGTATTCAATCAGTAATTGTGGCTGCTGGCGATACTACTCTAAAGGATATTCGAACAACTCAACCAAGAGTTAGACCTCAACCAGTGCAACCTCAAATGGCACTGATACACTTGGTTGACACTAGCTCATCCAACGCCTTGGAAGGGTTAATGTGGTATATTAGTTTTAATCATTATTGATGGTTTTGATTGCTCATGCCATGTTCGAGCAATTTACTTATAGTTTGCCCCTAGGCTATAAAATACATCCCCGCCCCAAGCTTTCTGCAAGCAAACACAAACCCAAGCTAACCTTGCTTCTGGCCACATTTGTGATTTCTTCGGTAAACAAAATGTACTTGCCTAAGGCCGGTCTCTCCTAATTTTCAAAATCACTATCGCTCGCCTAGAAACAATTGACGCCTGCATGGGTGAAACGTCTTAAAATCGCCAAACCAATGAGGTTAAGCGTCTTAAAATAGTCAAAGTAATGAGGCGAAACAGGGCAAAAGAACAACACCTCCTGGTTAGATAGAGTTAAGTTATAGTAGGATTATAGAACTGGTGCTGATATAGTTGAGCCTGGTTGAGTGAGTCCTGGTTCTGGTTGAGATCTTTTCACCTTTCCATATTTGTTTTGTGTTCCTCCTCCTCTTCCAACTTCTCCTCCTCCTCCTCCTCCTACTCCTCGTCCTCCTCCACCTCTTCTTCTTCTTCTTCTCCCTCCTCCTCCTCCTCCTTCTTCTTTATTTACTCCTCCCTATTAATCATCTTCTTTAAATTCCTATTCCCTCTGTGCTCGTCTTTTTCAAGTACACCCTCTCTATAATTCCATGTCTACTCCACCATAATCCATTTGTTTTCCACGCACCCCTCTTCCTCATTTATCAAATGTTTTATAATATGTTTTCAAATGCAACAATATATAGGACGTTGATTATTTATTTCCCTACTGACTTACACACACACACACACACACACACACCCACCCTTCACCCTCTCATTTTCGTTCGGCAGCAATCTTTCTTAATGTAGATAGTTAGACGATTAATCACTTAAATTAAAAACAAACATCCTCCCCCCCACACACACTCTCTCTCTCTCTCTGCAATCAGATCTAAACAAAATATCGGAGTGGTCAGAAAATTGGCAGATGCCCTTTAATGCAAACAAATGCCAGATACTACAAATAGGCTCCCAAAACAACAAATACGAATACCACATGAATGGAGAAAAGATAAAGAGCGCATCACAGATAAAAGACCTAGAAGTACTTATCCACGAAAATCTAAAATCTACAAGCCAATGCACCACAACATCTAACAAAGAAAAGAGAGCACTAGGATTCATTAACATAAATTTTCATTATCGTAGTAAAGACATATAATAGTTGTACCTCTATATACAAGTATTGTGAGGCCGCATTTGGAGTGTGCTGTGCAGTTTTGGTCTCTCTAGTTAATAAAATACATAGAGAAACTCGAATCCGTTCAGCGTAGAGCAACAAAGTTGATCCCTTCCCTTAGAAATAAACCATAACTCGAGAGATTAAGATAACTCGATCTGTTTTCGCTTAAGAAACGGAGAATAAGGGGACAGCTGATAGAGTGTTATAAGAAGGTAAAAGGATTTAGTAACGTAAATTCTAATAATCTGTTTAAGATAGCCAAAGAAGGTTCCACAAGAGAAAACAAATTAAAACTAACAGACAGAAAAGCGAACCTAGACATAACTAAACATTTCTTCACCCACAGTATTAATAGTGAGTGGAATAAGCTCCCTAATGAAGTTATAGACAGTGACTCAATATACACATTTAAAAAAAGGCTAGACTCGTATCACAGATAAATTGGTCTGCAGTAGAAACTGATCACTGTCAAGAGAACCTGGCAGTAATGAACACCGTTTGCAGTTGAAGAGAGCAGAACAAAAGTGAAGGTGTGCAAAGCCTTTGCCTTTCCATTTTCAACTATACTATAAATTCCTTCAGGCGATTTCCAAGCCCTGCAAGGCTATTCACTTCTAACTGTTTTCATGTGCGTCAAATTGCCAGAGGAACGGAGGGTGGGGAAAGAGCCATCATCTTTGCTATCCTTTCCTTCCACTTTCTCTTAGGGTTGCTATCTCTACTAGGATTAAGTCCTGGCCACCTCGCAGGGATCGAAGTCCTGTGTGGCCAGTGTATCTATGTAAATATATGTAAATATCTCGTACGCCCCAGCCCTTACCCTGCCGTTCCACCTTTTTACCCACCATTTTCTCCCATTACCTTACCTCCCCATAACCCCCTCCCCCCCGCCCGCCTCGTAAAGCTTCTATGTGGCTCTATTTCCGAGAGAGAGAGAGAGAGAGAGAGAGAGAGAGAGAGAGAGAGAGAGAGAGAGAGAGAGAGAGAGAGAGAGGAATAGAGGTAAACATAGGTCTAACACACAGTCCCGTCGTACCGAGTTTAGCATAACCGTTTGGCTGCATTTGTGTGGCTTGCCGTATTAAAGATGAGGCCACAGTCTAGGAGCTCTGGCGGCAGCGGTATATGTCACCTATAATATGGAAGTCGAGCATCACGGCCACAGTCCTTGATGGCCACAACCAAGACATCCACCGCCGGCCATAACCAAACCGCTCACTTACCAAACTGGCTAGGCTAAATATGGTAGAATGAAAAAATAGGTTTGATTGGGTTAAGGGAGCCCACCTCGCTTTTTTCTCTTTCTATCCCTCTCTCGTTGGCTAGTATCCACTCGGCCCCATTCAGACTACTGTTTTAAGACGTTTACCCCCAACCAGGTGTCAATATTTTCCTGGCAAGCGGTAGCGAGCCAGCATATATATATTTTTGTTTTGACAGCAAGCTAAATTTTTACATTTTTCGATAGCAACATGTGTCCGGCGAAGCCGGATTTCTCCATACAATGCTGGCTCGCTATCGCTCGTCAGGAAGAAATCGACACCTGGATGGGGATAAACGTCTTAAAACAGTTGGCTGAATGAGGCCGAATGGATACAAGCCAGGGAAAGAGAGAAAAGGAGAGAAAGATAACAAAGCCGGTGACCTCCCCTTACGTTAAGTTGATATGGCTATGCTGGGTTTGGTTAAGAGGTAGTGACCCTTTTTATCTATGGACAATTTGGATGTGGCAGTTCTAGCTATGGCGGTTTAGGACTTTATATTTCTATGTGAATGAAGGAGACAAAAGGCAAAGCTGAATGTAACAAGTGTGTGGCCGTCTGGACTTTGAAGGAGTCCCTATAAAGTTGAGTCTCGTTATGTCACTAATTAGTAGCTAATTAATAACATTGGAAGGTTATTAGCGACAAAGTAATTTGAACATGTCTTATTATACAAACATATATATATTTAGAATAAGAAAGGTTTGAAACTCTCTCCCTCAATCTGTGTTTCCGTTATCCTATGACTCAAACTGCTTCAAGCTCCGTGTGTCCGGACATTTTGACTCTAACAAACCTTGAATTTGGCTCTCTGTCACTCTTTTAACTTAGGGGGAGACACTTGCTACAGGCACCTTTACCTTTTGTCTCCTTCATTTACATAGTAAAACAAACAAACATAATTATAACAAAGTACATATAAACCAGCATAAAAATTAGCCCTCGAATCTCCATATTACTTGCATATTATCTCTCTCTCTCTCTCTCTCTCTCTCTCTCACTCACTCACTCACTCACTCACTCACTCACTCACTCACTCACTCACTCTCTCAGCTAGGTTCAGATCACTGGGTTTCAGGCAGCACCCGGACAAAATCCCCCTTCTGGTAAAAGTGCAAAGTAGTAAAAATCCCCCGTTTTTATATGTTGGTGTGTCATATTCCGTAGAAAAAGCTCGTATAAAACTCTGAATATAATATGTTTTTGTTGATAATGATGCTGCTCTATTTGTTTACTGCCTCACTCACTCACTCACTCTCTCCCTGTATATATATATATATATATATATATATATATATATATATATATATATATATATATATATATATATATATATATATATATATATATATATATATATTATGTTTGTGTATTAATTGCTTTATGATATATCTATGTTTAAGGAGATCCCTAGTACTTCCTAAAATATATATACTAGTTTAATATTTACCAGCATATAATAAAAATAGCGTTCTTATATAATGAAAGGCTTAATGGTAGTTTATCATGAACAAGAAACAAAATGCCAGCCTATGTGTGACGGAAGGATGGATTACAGAAGGATGAGGAAGAGGATGAGTAAGTGGATAAAATAAGGAGGAAGAGAGAGCAGAAAATTATACAAAGCCTTCTCTTTTACTCAACTAACAAGATCTAGAATTTGCTTCCTCAGATTACCTTTCTTTCATCCTACGACTTAAGGGGAGATCTCCACTAGAGGGATTTTTTTCTTGACCCCTTTCTCCCTCATGTTTAGCCCCATTGCTTTTGATATTATAAAACATTTGCCCCATTAGTTTAGCGATTTTAAGAACTTTCACCCCATATTAAGACCTTTCGTGCCATTCAGGTGTCGATTTTATCCTGGCGAGCGATAGCGAGCCTGTA
The DNA here is from genome assembly GCA_032716605.1 of Paralithodes platypus. NCBI lineage: Eukaryota > Metazoa > Arthropoda > Malacostraca > Decapoda > Lithodidae > Paralithodes > Paralithodes platypus. Next base: position 9,539,263 of record CM064577.1, on the reverse strand, counting down.
ATTTAAGAGAAACCGGCCTTCGGCCGGGAAAATTTTCTACCGAAAAATGTACAAGTTTATCTTGAAAGGGACTCAAGGGGGTGTAATTTTAAGCTTGATGGAGGCCTAGGGAACAAACTAAATACCTCCCCTTAATGTCACCGAGTGTTGTACTGGCAAAACATTACACAAATAATACTAAGTAAATATATCGCCTTCAATCCACAATGAACTGCGCTTAAGGGGAGACTGACCGTTTGTTTGGTCTATTAATCAATTTATTAATATATTTGTTTAGTTTCCTCCCTAGACCTCCATCAAGCGTAGAAAAACACCCATAGACCCCCCCCCCCCTTCAATATAAACTTGTACATTTTCGGTAGAAAAATGTTCCGGCCGAAGGCAGGGTCCTCTTAAAATTGCAGGCTCGCTATCGCTCGCCAGGAAATAATCGACACCTAAATGGCACGAAAGGTCTTAAAATTAACAACGAAATGGGGCGAAAGGTGTTAAAACCGCCAAACTAATGGGCCGAACGTCTTATAATCTCAAAACTAGTGGGGCTAAACATTAGGGAGAAGGGGGTCCAGAAAAACGGTCTGCCTCCCCTTAAGTCGCTTTTTCTTGACCCCCTTTTCCCTCATGTTTAGCATAATAGTTTTAAGATTTTTAGACGTTCGTTCCGTTAGTTTTGCGATTTTGAGAGCTTTCGCCTCGTTTATTTGTCAAAATTAAGACCTTTCGTGCCATTTAGGTGTCGATTTTTCCTGGCGAGAGATAGCGAGCCTGTAATTATAGAAGGAATTGGCCTTCGGCCGAGAAATTTTTCTAACGAAAAATGTACAAATATATCTAGAAAGTGAGTCTAGCGGGGTATCTTTTTAAGCTTGATGGAGGTCTAGCGAGGAAGCTTAGAAATATATATACAGTATATACAGTATAATATACTGTATATATATATATATATATATATATATATACATAATTATATATATATATATATATATATATTATATATATATATATAAAATATATATACATAATTATATATATATATATATATATATATATATATATATATATATATATATATATATATACATAATTATATATATATATATAGATATATATATATATATGTATATTTATACAAAAACACAAACAAGCACTACCCCTTACAAACGCATAGTCTTCCTTCATACCGTGCTATCGTTTATGTTGACATAGGTGACACACAAGGTGACAAACGAGGTGAGGAATCCAATTGTTTTATCCCTCACTTCTGCAATGTTGGGTAGGCAGGTTTATTGGTGAACGGACAACTCAATCACCACACCATTTCAAACAATAGCTCTCAACCAATGTCAACTCAACCAATACTATTAGGTTAGGTTAACATGGAACTGGTTGGGTCTGCTGGTTGAAATGGTCTACTGGTTGAATTGTCCGGAATCCATATTTACGTTGTAGAAATATGTGAATGGGAACATTTCTACAAGTCATATCTATATGGATACCAATGTCAACAAATAAGGCAACAACGGTTATCCATAGGTGACCCCTGATGACCCCCCAAAACAAATAAAAAATAAAATAAAAAATAATAAATAAATAAATATACAAATAATAATAAAACAAATTAAATTATATAATACAATATAATGCATAAAATATAAACATAATAAATAAATAATTAATAATAATAATACAATTAATAATAATACAAAAACAATCGCTACCATCTTGACCGGACACATTCATGACAATCAAATGAGTCAATCAAACAATCCTATAACTTTACTACCAACTATAACCCAACTAACTAACATCCTGGGCGAGCTAATAAACATACCGCGGGGCCATAATCCATTCCTTGTTTGACCAACAGTATTACCACAACGCGCAACACTCACAGTATTACCACAACGCGCAACACTCACAGTCACACACACACAAACATACACACACACACATACACACACACACGCACACACACACAGGGGGGTATGTCAAGGTTATCGTACCAAACACAGACTAGAGGGTACCACTGGTAAAATACACACATGTGTACCCTCTTAAATGCATATATATATACGCATGCAAACATACACACACACACTTCCACCAGTGCATCTGCGTATGTAATATAGTCGGAAAACCGGCACTTCACGGTCGCATGTGACCTCGTAGTTAAGGTAGGATAAGCAATGTATTGTACCAGGGTTAAGACAAAGATCAGTAGATTTTCAACCTCAGGGCTGCAAGTGAACAATTACCAACAATAACTACTGTTATTATTAGCATTATTATTACACACACACACACACACTCTCTCAAGCGCGTACATACGCAACATTTAGGGACACACACACACACACACACACACACATGCATACATACGCACACCATGCCAAGGTTATTATACCAAACACCGACACAGGGAAGATACACACACCCACTCACACACAAATACGCACCACACATACACAGCCGAGCAATCAAAAGCATGCGCATTGACACACTCACACAAACAAACACACACAAACAAACAAACAAACACACACACAGACACACACATTGATACACATACATACAGACATATTGATAGGCAAGCTCACGTATACAAACAATGCCAAATACTAAGATAACATATAAAGACGCATACACATTCCCAGAAATATAAATACACAAACTATAAGGTCATCAAACAATTGAACAGTACATGTGTAGGCTATTCAATTATCATGCACATACATAAACGTGTGCAGGCAAGGATAATTCACAGTACATGTGTAGGCATCATGCACATACATAAACGTGTGCAGGCAAGGATAATTCACAGTAAATGTGTAGGCATCATGCACATACATAAACGTGTGCAGGCAAGGATAATTCACAGTAAATGTCCAGTATCGAGAATCATTGACATACCAAGATCCAAATGCCTAAAACAGCATCACAATCTGGGTTAAGGGACTATTCTCCAGACCCTGATCACAGTCGTAAGCGTTACTGGCCAGTCAATGTAGACAGTATATGAGAGAGAGAGAGAGAGAGACAGAGAGAGAGAGAGAGAGAGAGATAGACAGAGCGAGAG
>CM064577.1:9459799-9536087 GCA_032716605.1 Paralithodes platypus | reverse complement strand
AATGGGACAAACATCTTAACCTCTGAAAACTAATGGGGCTAAAACATGGGAGAAAGTGGTCCAGAAAACCGGCCCCTTTAGCAGGTATCACCGAGAGCTTTTAATAGTTCAACGATTTTGTTTTTTATGACGTTTAAGGGGGGTTTTCCACTTGAGGGATTGTTTTCTTGACCCCTTTTCTTCTCCCTCATGTTTAAGCCCATTGCTTTTGATATTAATAAAACGTTTTGCCCCATTAGTTTAGCGATTTTAATAACTTTCACCACCCTTCTCCATATTAATACCTTTCGTTCCATTCAGAGGGTGTCTATTTTATCCTGGCGAAGCGATATCGAGCCTGTAATTTAAAGGAACCGGCCTTCGGCCGGACCTTTTTTCTACCGCAAAATGTACACAGTTACTCTTGAAAGGGACTCAAGGGGGTGTAATTTTAAGCTTGATGGAGGTCTAGGGAACAAACTAGATACCTCCCCTTAAGAAGGAGCTGTGGCAGTACAAAAGTGGTAAGTGAAATAAATAGTTGGAAGTCTGTTAATTGCTGGAGGCCCTTTTTTTTAACTGAATAAACTCGTCTAATAATAGCCAGAATACTGTTAAAAGGACGTCGCCGGTACGGAAGGGTTAAGGAGAGATGATTCGATTGTTTCAGGTGGGTTTGATCCCCCCTTCTCCTCTCATTTTTCGCCCCATTAGTTCTCAGATGTTTAAGGGATGATGTTGGTACCATTAGTTTGTCGATTTCAAGAATTTTAGCCCCCATATATTTGTCCAATATTTTAAGACCTTATCGTGTCATTTAGTTGTCGATTTTTTTTTCCTGGCGAGCGATAGCTCGCCCAAAATAGTGACACGATCCCCCCACATTTGGTCACTCTATCTGCCTCACTACTTGATGTTTTTGAGGTGTAAGTGGAGGTTTGATCAGTGTAATGCCGGTAATCACACGAGAGCTTTTATAGTCAACATTCAATAATCAACATTTCTGGAGCGATTTTGCCCATGGTATCGGAAAACTAGGACTGATGATAGATCAATATAGGTAGCCAGAAATATTGTCAATGTTGGACCTTCAATTAGCTGCCAGACCAGTGTCCAAGGATAAATGTCAAGGGAAAAAAAAAGCGCTCGTGTGATACCGCGGCTTTAGGAGGGCTCAGGTCAGGTGAGGTGACAGGTTATTGAGGGATAAGGACTTTCCAACGACACTTCATAGCTTACTTTCTACTTTTTTTCCTATTTTCTGAAGAGTTGTATAGAGGGGAGAAGGGGTGTCTGGGTTGAAGTCTGTTGGAGTGGCTTTGTTAGGGGTAGATCAGTTAGTTTTGGGAGAGAGGCTGACGGAACTGCCTGTTAGCCGGATGCCATTGTTGTTGGGGCGGCCATGTCCAAGTCACACGGTGCTTCTCCAGTTCCCGGCCGTAGATGTCTTGGGCTGAGGTGTCTTCCCCCCTTACTCGTGTGGTGTCGTCCTTTATTGGGTTTGTTTCTTCCTTCCTTCCTACCGTTTAACCCCTTCAGCACGATAGCGTCCTTTTAACTTTGATTCTGGATACCATTTAGGCGATTTTATACAGTTTTAAGAAAGAACCTATGATGTTCAGTCCAAGGGTAATTTTGAGATCGTATTTTTTGGCCCCTTTGAGCTCTATAGGTAGATCACACGCTACAGAAAGTCATCTAATCTGGTAACGGGCACGACTAAGATAATAAATAAGTCATCGTGCTGAAGGGGGTTAAAGCATTCAGGCTGCCTTTCTTTTTTCTCTTCCTAAAATATTTCCTGGAGTTGATGTATAGTATCAATTCCTTGTCTTTTGTTTTGTTTACGCTTCCACTCTAAGTAAGGTTATCCGTCTCTCTCTCTCACGGCCATCTCTCGCCCCAGTCTCTCTCTCTCTTCTCTCATTCTCTCTCTCTGTCTCTCTCTCGCTCTCTCATCTCTCTCTCTCATCTTCCTCTTCCTACATCTCATCCCCCCTCTCTCTCTCTCTCTCTCTGTATATAATCTCCTTGGAGTTCCTGCGTCTCCATTTAAGGGGGTAGTCACTACCCCCTTAAATGGAGAAAGGGGACCAGAAAAACTACCATCTCTGTGACTCAAATGGGTAAATACGATCTCTATTTAATCCTCTCAGTAACACGGGTCCTTTTTAAGCTGCATAAAATCATCTACTTCTAGCCAGAATCAAAGGTAATATAACATCTTTACCCCTTTCCCTGCGGGAGACGTTCCGGGACGCAATGGTAATTTACAGAAATGTACAGACATTAAAGCGAGAATTGCTCATTTTAGCGAATGTCTATTGTAGCGCGGGTGAAGCCTGCGAGCTACGAAGCTCGTTTTGGTGTAATTTTGAAGCTTTTTCTTCTAGTTTTTGGCTGAATACATTTAATTTAATTCAGACACTTGCCTAATCAATTAGGAGTGCCTGAACGAGCCCTAATATGGCGGAAATACGCGGAAATATGCCCGCAGAGAAAGGATGTCAAGGGTTTATTTTGTTTTTATTCAACGTACTGTCAGGCCTGTCAGAGGGTTAAGGGGGGATGAGCGTAATTATTTGCTTATTAATTTATCTTATTATTTTTTACTTTCCTCCCTAGACATACATCAAGCTTTTAAAAAATACACCCCTAAGACCCCTTCAAGATAAATTTTGTAAATTTTTCGATAATTTTTTTTTCTACTACTACATTACAGGATTGCTATCGCTCGCCAGGAAAAAAATCGACACCTAAATGGCACGAAAGCTCCTAATATTGACAAAGAAATGGGGTGAAAGGCCTTAAAATCGCTAAACTAATGAGACGAACGTCTTTGAATCAAAACTAATGAGGCTAAGCGTGAGGGAGAAGGGAGTCCAGAAAAAAACACTATATACCTGCCCCTTAAATTGCAATCTCTCGTTCGCTATCCTTATGTTGTAATATTGGTTCCTGTACCGTAGGTTTTATTGGTAATTTATTTGTTATATATTTTTGTATTATATTTTATTTATATATTTATAATTATGCATATATTATTTATTTATTTATTTATTTATTTAGCCTATATATTTTTATTATTATTATTTTTTTTTTTATATATATTTTTGTATTATATACTTTGTTGATTATTTCCCTCCAGGTATTTTAGTTTGGGGCGTTTGTATGCTTTTGGTGTTATATTTAGGAGAGAGAGTGAGTGAGAGAGAGGGGGGGGGGGGGGTGATGTGAGGTGAGGTGAGAGAGAGGGGGGGGGTTGAGATGAGGGAAGAGTGAGGGAAAGGATGAGTGAGGATAGCATGAATGTGCGTGTGTGTGTGTATTAGAGAGAGTCTGAGAGAGTGGGGTGAGTGAGGATAGCATGAGTGCGTGTGCTGATGTGTATGTGTGTGTGTGTGTTAGAGAGAGAGGTGAGGGATGAGTGAGGATAACATGCGTGTGCGTATGTGTGTGTTAGAGAGAGGGAGAGAGAGTGTATAGTGTATAGGGGAACTTGTAATCATTAATTTAGCAGGTATTGATTTATTAACCCAGGTGAAGCAACGAACTCTGTGTATACATGATGTCGCACACACACACACACACACACACACACACACACACACACACACACACACACACACATTTGCTCACATTCACACATATGCTCACATTCACTCACCCTCCTCCACCCCATACTTACCTTAGGCCTACAGTAAACACACACACACACACATACTCTCTCTCTACCACCGTGAAAACTCTGCGGCCTCAGAAGTAAGACAAGGAAGGAAGGAAGGAAGTGATCGCTAAAGGAAGGAAAGAAGGATTTACTTCGTGGTTCTTCTTATGCAACCGGAGGCAAGTCTTTTGGCGGGAAGACATCTTGGAGGGCGGAGTCGTCTAAGGGGAACTGGGAGGCAACCGGTGCCAGATGTACGATGTTGTTAATCCTCGCTGGTCGTGTTGATTATCGTTTATGTGGGATTATAGAGCTAAAAATACACCTGGTTATATAATCCTTACAGTAAATTAGTTTCTAGGCATTAGGGATATTATTGAATGTAATTGTGCTTAGAATTATCCTTAGAGTATATAAATAGTTGCCTGCGGATATAAAAATCACCACTTGAGAGCCGTAGCCACTAAGCCGTGTTGCGCATGCGTCGCGTCGCTCCCGTTTTATGAATGAACGCCCGTGTACGAAACCGGCCAACTTCTCGTGTGCGTGTGACTGTGGACGTGTAGGTATGTGTGTGCGTGTGCGAGTGTGTATGTGTGTGTGGGAGGAGGTAGAGATCTTGCAGCATGTAAAGAATGGACAGCTGCCGACATTTGGCGTTCGTGTTATTGTTAGAAGTTCTAGAATGGTCATAGAGCCAGGTTAGCTATTATAACTAAACCACGATACAGGCTATGGGTGTGGAGGTTAATTAAATAGTAATTTAAGTGACCATGATAATTCACCCTTATGATATAAGCATAGAAAGATATTTTTTACTATTGTTAATATCTTGTCAAATTGCAAACGTGCTTTAATAGACAATTTTAATATTAATTGTAGTTTCTTTATTCATACAAAATTTAGTAAAATTTACCAGAACGTCCTGAATTTCCCAAATTGACCAATTCCTTTAACGTGACGATAGTGCGTTGTTATAATATGTGCGACTAGTTTGCTTGGGAAGCAGATTAACTCGCTCATGTAGTAATGTACACCCTATGTGGTGGTTTGGGTTTTGTGTTCTTTTATTTCATAATTTCATTTTATTAAAGCGTTATTTCCACAGCGATTCTGATTAGTTATTTTGCCTTTATATTGTGTCGTCCCTGTTTTGGTTTGTATATTTTGCAAGTTTTACATTATAATTACTTTAATCATATAACATTAAATTATCAAAGGAAAATCACTATGTACCCAACCTGATTTTATTTACCTGTCTCATAGCTTGATTTTGTAACAGTGTAGGCAGTGTTTTAGATTAGGTATATGATCAGGTAAGAAGATATGATATTAATGAACTCGTGATAGTTAAAATGCTGGAGTAGTTATTTTTAAGATCAGAAGCCATAGCAGTTACGATAAGTGAGCTATAAGATAATAAACTTGGGGGGGGGGGGGGACACTTGTTACAGACAGCTTTGCCTGTTGTCTCCTTCACACACACACACACACACACACACACACAAATACACACACACACACATATATATATATATATATATATATATATATATATATATATATATATATATATATATATATAATATATATATATAGCATGTATATAATACCTCAACCTCGTCGTATGCTACATTACAAAGGAGTACAAAGGAAATCAAGCAACAACAGATCCAGTGACCCTTCTAGGTTGCTTGTCCTCCAAAACACTGAGGATCAAGTGTCCAAACAGTGGTTTAGAGTGGGTAAGGGAACATTGGAAAGGGAATTACTGCCCTGGAACTAATGTCCGTGGCAGGATTAGGAAGTTAGTAGGGGACAGATGGGTTAGTAACTGAGGGGGGGATAAAATAAAGTTATTCATTTACAAATTCTAGGTTGTTATACTGTAATATCAATAATAAACAAAGGCCATAATAAGTCTGTACCATAAGTTATTCTCTAGGTTATTACTCTGACTATGGAGAAGATTCCAGGCTATAGTAGAATACCCTGTAGTTAATAATAATAGTTAAGGGGAGGTATTTAGTTTGTTCCCTAGACCTCCAGCAAGCTTAAGGGGAGGTATTTAGTTTGTTCCCTAGACCTCCATCAAGCTTAAAATTACACCCCCTTGAGTCCCTTTCAAGATAAACTTGTACATTTTTCGGTAGAAAAATTTCCCGGCCGAAGGCCGGTTCCTCTTAAATTACAGGCTCACTATCGCTCGCCAGGATAAAATAGACCCCTGAATTGTACGAAAGGTCTTAATATGGGGTGAAAGTTCTTAAAATCGCTAAACTAATGGGGCAAACGTTTTATAATATCAAAAGCAATGGGGCTAAACATGAGGGAGAAAGGGGTCCAGAAAAAAAAATCCCTCTAGTGGAGATCTCCCCTTAACCCTTTGAGTACTACCGACGTGTGTTATATTTCAGTCTAGCTATATTTACACGATATTACGCAGCTTAGGAAAGAGCTGTGGTAGGTAAAAAGGGTTGGGTCGAGCTAGTTTGAGGCCTTATTATTGCTAGAGGTTGGGTCGAGATAGTTTGAAGCCTTATTATTGCTAGAGGTTGGGTCGAGATAGTTTGAAGCCTTATTATTGCTAGAGGTTGGGTCGAGATAGTTTGAAGCCTTATTATTGCTAGAGGTTGGGTCCGATAGTTTGAAGCCTTATTATTGCTAGAGGTTGGGTCGAGATAGTTTGAAGCCTTATTATTGCTAGAGGTTGGGTCGAGATAGTTTGAAGCCTTATTATTACTAGAGGTTGGGTCGAGATAGTTTGAAGCCTTATTATTGCTAGAGGTCCTTCCTAAGCTGAATAACATCGTCTAATAGTTGCCAGAATAAGATGGCAAAGGACGTCCCTGGTACAGAAGGGGTTAATTATAATAGTTAAAGTAATAGTTAATAATGATAGTAAATAATAATAGTTAAGGGGAGATCTCCACTTGAGGGATTTTTTTCTGGACCCCTTTCTCCCTCATGTTTAGCCCCATTGCTTTTGATATTATAAAACGTTTGCCCCATTAGTTTAGCGATTTCAAGAACTTTCACCCCATATTAAGACCTTTCGTGCCATTCAGGTGTCAATTTTATCCTGGCGAGCGATAGCGAGCCTGTAATTTAATAGGAACCGGCCTTCGGCCGGGACATTTTTCTACCGAAAAATGTACAAATTTATCTTGAAAGGGACTCTAGGGGGTGTAATTTTAAGCTTGATGGAGGTCTAGGGAATAAACTAAATACCTCCCCTTAATAATGATACAGTATAGTTGAATGGCATTATAATTGTGATGACTTTGGCTGGTTTGAGTCACCGTTTGTCATTTGTAATTATGTTTTCATATTTTGTGTTATTACCACCAACCATTAAGGGGAGACAGACCGTTTTTCTGGACTCCCTTCTTCCTAATGTTTAGCCCCACTAGTTTTGAGATTTTAAGACGTTGGTTCCATTAGTTTGGGGATTTTATGACCTTTCACCCCATTTCGTTGTCAATATTAGGAGACTTCGTGCCATTTAGGTGGCGATTTCTTCCTGGCGAGCGATAGCGAGCCTGTAATTTTAGGAGGAATCGGCCTTTGGTTTTTCTACCGAAAAATGTACAAATTATCTTGAAAGGGGGGGGGGGGGGGTCTAAGGGGTGTTTTTCTAAGCTTGATGGAGGTCTAGGGAGTAAACTAAACAAAATATATGAATAAATGATTTGCTAGACCAAACAAACAGCCACTGTCCCCTTAACACGGAATTATGGGTATGTCATGTTTAACGACACACACACACACACACACACACACACACACACACACACACATATATGATCTCATTTCCGGCTTTACGTTTCCTAACTCCAAGTAGGAAACCTCTAAAATAGCCATATATTACAGTTCAGTGACCGTATCCCCTTCGCCACCATTATATATTACAGTTCAAGTTCAGTGACCGTATCCCCTGCGCCACCATTACGTCATTGTCATCATATTTTGGTTTACATTCCTTTGATTCCTAGAGATCCTTCCTAAATCTTATACACAATTACAAACAAGACATCGGCTCTGTCAAATTAACCCCTTCAGTACCATGACGTCTTTTTACCCTTGATTCTGGTTACCATTAGATGATTGTATGCAGTTTAAGGGGAGGTATTTAGTTTGTTCCCTAGACCTCCAGCAAGCTTAAAATTACACCCCCTTGAGTCCCTTTCAAGATTAATTTGTACATTTTTTGGTAGAAAAATGTACAAATTTATCTTGAAAGGGGGTCAAGGGAGTGTAATTTCAAGCTTGATGGAAGTCTAGGAAACACACTAAAAACCTCCCCTTAATAACAAGAAATCGGCTCTGTCTCGAGTCGGCCACCTCCAGCTAAAATATAAATACATAAATACATAACTAAATAAATACAAAAATAGAAAAACAAAAATGGGGAATGTGCCTGAGTAGATAGAATATTTATATATTAGAAAACGGGAGTCTGCAGAGAGAGTGAGAGAGAGAGAGAGAGAGAGAGAGAGTGTGAGTGAGTGAGTGAGTGAGTGAGTGAGTGAGTGAGTGAGTGAGTGAGTGAGTGAGTGAGTGAGTGAGAGTACCTGTATATAAATAAGTCACTTTGTGTTACGTGTTATCGGTGTGAGTATAGCATTAAAGTGTACCTGTGCAGTAAGTTCAATATTTACTATAGCCATGTCAATACCTGGTGGTGGTGGTATATACAGTATATCCGCATCACGTTATGGTGGTCAAACACTGAACCCTGAACCATAACACGACCCGGTAATACCAAGGCTAACAGATTTATCATTGACTTCTTTAAGAGGGTAGTGCTTGGTTTTTGGTCTATATATTTATGATTTATGTATTTATTTATTTATGAGTTTCCTCGCTAGACCTCCATCAAGCTTAGAAAAACACCCCCTAGACTCCCTTTAAAGATAAATTTGTAAATTTTTCGGTAGAAAAATTTTCCGGCCAAAGGCCGGTTCCTTCTTAAATAAGAGGCGAGCGATAATCGACACTTAAAGATCACGAAATGTCTAAATATTGATATGTAAATGAGGCGAGAGGTCTCAAAATCGCCAAACTAACGGAACGAACGTCTTAAAACCTCAAAACTAATACCGGTATGCTAAACATGAGGGAGAAGGGGGTCCAAAGTAAGCGAGTACTACACCCTTAAACCCTTTCTATACCGACGACGTCTTTTTGAACTTTATGGCATAATAGTTTTGAGATTTTAAGACGTTCGTTCCGTTAGTTTGGCGACTTTGAAACCTTTCGCATCATTTCTTTGTCAATATTTAGATTTTTCGTGCCATTTAGGTGTCAATTTTGTATATATACATTATATATATCTGTATACATGTATATGATAACACACACATATGCACACATACCGGTACACATACAGAAATAACTAACATCCGCTAACCAAAGGGCAAAACACACACGCACACACATACCTGTACACACACACACACAGCCCGTAGCCTAGTAGGTAGAGCTCTCGTCTCACACACGAGGGGTCGGGGGTTCAATCCCCGGCCGGCCGGAGACAAATTGGGCTTGTCTCCTTTTATGTGTTAGCCTCAGTTCACCTAGCTGTAAATAGGTACCTGGAATAAGTGGACGACGTTGTGACGTCCCATCTGGGGTTGGCAAAAATGGTACAAGGCGAGATGGGTATCATATGGTTCACCTAAGCTGATGCTACCTAAGCCTTCGGGCGAGACGGTACCGTCTATAGTGAGAATGGTACCATACAGATCCACCCTAAGCCTTCGTTTCCGATGTCGCCAATTGGATAAAAATACAGACTACACACACATCCACAGCCATTCCAACGATACATATAACACCTACACATATAGGAGGCGGGAAATAACGAGCATGCTCACTCCCGCAATACAACTAGAGTAAGTACACACACACACACGCACACACACACACATACAGAAATAACTAACATCCGCTAACCAAAGGGCAAAACACACACACACACACACACACACACACATATATACCGGTACACATACAGAAATAACTAACATCCGCTAACCAAAGGGCAAAACACACACACACACATACCTGTACACACACACACACACACACACACACACACACACACACACACACACACACACACACACACACACACACACAGAAATAACTAACATCCGCTAACCAAAGGGCAAAACACATACGCACACACATACCTGTACACTACACACATATACACACACACACACACACATATACACACACACATATACCGGTACACATACAGAAATAACTAACATCCGCTAACCAAAGGGCAAAACACACACGCGCACACACACACACACGCACACGCACACACACACACACACACCAATTACTAACATCCGCTAACAAAGGCCAAATCTCCGCCAATCTATTTTTACCCTTCGTGTTTCACTGTCACGGATTTACAGGGTCAAAAATATCCCCCATTGCTAAGCCCCAATTTCCTGCGGTGGGTAGAGGCGGTATCGTAAAAAAAAAAAAGAGAGAGAGAGAGAGAGAGAGAGAGAGAGAGAGAGAGAGAGAGAGAGAGAGAGAGAGAGAGAGAGAGAGAGAGAGAGAGAGAGAGAGAGAGAGAGAGACGGCAATTTTTAATCGGTATTGGTTTAGGTTGTAATTTCCTTTTTGATAATTTTCCTCTTTGTCAACATTGCGGGGGGTTTAGGCCAACTATATATATATATATATTATATCTTTGCGGCATAGTGAGTATAGGGAATGGAGTAGGAAACATAATATGATCAGGGTATTGGGATGGAAGTTGATAGTATTAAGTTAAGGGGGCACATTTTTTTCCTTTTATCTTTCTCTTCTTTTCTCTCTCTTCATGGCTTTTATCCATTTGGCCCCATTCAATTGTTTTATGACGTTTATCCCCATCCAGGTGTCGATTTCTTCCTGGCGAGCGATAGCGAGCCAGAATTGTATGGAGTCCGGCTTCGCCGGAGAAATTTTTCTATCGAAAAATGTACACATTTAGCTTGCTGTCAAAATAAAAATATATATATGCTGGCTCGCTACCGCTCGCCAGAATAATATTGACACCTGGATGGGGGTAAACGTCTTAAAACAGTAGGCTGAATGGGGCCAAATGGATACAAGCCGAAGAGAGAGGGAGAGCAAGAGAGAAAAAGCGATCTGGGCTCCCTTAAGAAATTCGAGTCACTTTTAATAAATACGTAAGTGTGTGGAATGCCTCCCAAACACTTCACTAGCAGGAGGTTGATATTTGATAACGATAAAGGAAGGGTAAGTTTTAGTATTACGTCATTAAGGGGAGATTTCCACTTGAGGGATTTTTTCTAGACCCCTTTCTCGCTCATGTTTAGCCCCATTGCTTTTTAGATTTGAAGACGCTCGCCCCCTTTAGTTTGGCGATTTTAAGAACTTTCGACCCATTTCTGTCAATTTTAAGAACTTTCGTGCCATTTAGGTGTCGATTTTTTCCTGGCGAGCGATAGCGAGCCTGTAATTTGAGAGGAACCGGCCTTCGGCCAGGAAATTTTTCTTCCGAAAAATGTACAAATTTATCTTGAAAGGGGGTCTACGGGGTGTAATTTTAAGCTTGATGGAGTTCTAGGGAAGAAACTAAATACCTCCCCTTAATGGAAACATGATCAAACCCATAACAGTATATTTGTGGAGTATAAAGTTCGGTGATTTTTTTTCTTTTTTTTTTCAGTTTGGTCACTTGGTTTGTTAATGAGGGTTATATTGATCATGGTATTATACTTTTTACATTGTGTATTTTATATAAACACACACACACACACACACACACATGTGGTCCAGTTGGTTAACACCTAAAGAGCGGCCTAGGCGGTAAATAATATGTAGCCACCAGCGGGGTGTTTTTACCCAAAATAGGGCTGTTTACGTGATAATTTTCATGCCTAAATAAGACCCAGAGCGTAAAACAAGTATCTATCCCTGAAAGGGCATAAACAGAGCTTTCCAACGATCCTTGTATGACCGCTAGTTTTCTTGCAACAACCGCGCAACACGAGTGCAAAAACCATTATAATTCGGTACTTTCCCCATACATTTCACTATGTAGAGAGGGTGGAGGAGGGTGGGATTCATGTCAGTTGGTCCGCCGCGGTGGTCTGGAGCAGTCATACGCTCGCTACTCTCCTGCCACCACTTGTCTCTCTCTCAGCAACATTACGTGCTGAAATTGCCACACGACCTATGTCGCGCGCCGCCACATAGTCCAAATTTATTTCACTCGACTTATGTTGCGCACCGCCAGTTAAGGGTTAAGGCGCGTTGTTTTGTGCTGACCGCAAGGGGCCGGGGCGAGAGTTCGAATCCACCAGAATCCTAAAGGTTTTTTCGGCCATAGCGATGGAGAGAATCGTATCGTGGTTCCTCCCTAACCAAGCTGCTATCAGCCTGTGTTAGCCTACACATCTTCTCACCAATAAAAAGTGCATCTGCGTATGTACAGTACTTGGTGGGAAGCCAGGCACCTAACGGTCGCCCAAGGTCGCATGAGACCTCGTAGTTAAGGTACCTAGGTTTAAGAAAAACTCTGTAGATGTTCAGCCTCAGTGCTGCAATGAACAATGAAACCGACAATTATTATTATTTATTATTATTATTATTATATATACTGTATATATATATATGTGTGTGTGTTAGTATACTCCCTAGACCGCCCCTTCGAGATAAATGCAGGTATATATTGGTAAATTCTTCGGTAGACACCTAAATTGCACGAAAGGTCTTACAATTGACTGCAATGGGGGTGAAAGTTTATAAAATCGTCAAACTAATGGGGCCAACGTCTGAAAATATATAAAACAAAACAATGGGGGCTAAACATGAGGGAGAAAGGGGACCAGTAAAATCAACCACCCCCCTTTAAGATATATTGATGGTAATATAACCCATTTAATACATAGGGCTACATGGATGGAAAGGGTTACCGGTACTCACTAAAAATATATCCAATTTTGTTATACATTTTTCATTCCCTTTATATATTTATTATTTGTATTATTATTATTATTATTAATATTATTATTATCATTATCCCTTTCACGCTCATATGACGCGGAGGTTGCCAGATTAGCAATACTAAATAAAGTTCTCTCACTCTTATAATTACCTCTCCAAAATTAGTTTTCTGCCCACAGCTAACTCAAAGACAACTGCAGAGGTTGAAGTAACTAAACTAAAGGTTTCTAAATACCCCTGATGGTAACAAAGGCTTTAAAGTATCCCCAATAGGCTCAACACAGCTAACTCAAAGACAACTGCAGAGGTTGAAGTAACTAAACTAAAGGTTTCTAAATACCCCTGATGGTAACAAAGGCTTTAAAGTATCCCTAATAGGCTCAACATTGCGTCAAGAACGTGAGAGGGTTATTATGTTTTTATTTATTAACATTATTATTATCATTTTAGTTAACTTATTGTGTATTCTTTCATATCAGGCACACTTGATCAGATAGCCTACCAATTAACGTACCATTTGCTTGTTATTTCTTTATTATATATATGTCCGTCAGCGGAGATTTCCACCTGGAGGATTTTTTTCGGGACCCCTTTCTCCCTCATGGTTAGCCCCATTGCTTTTGAGATTTTAAGACGTTCGCCCCATTAGTTTGGCGATTTTAAGAACCCTCGCCCCATTTCTGTCAATTTTAAGACCATTCGTGCCATTTAGGTTTCGATTTTTTCCTGGCGAGCGATAGCGAGTCTGTAATTTAATGGGAATCGGCCTTCGGCCGGGACATTTTTCTACCGAAAAATGTACAAATTTATCTTGAAAGGGGGTCTAGGGGGAGTAATTTTAAGTTTGATGGAAGTCTAGGGAATCAACTAAAAACCTCCCCTTAAGTGTCTCCGTTATGTAAGCAGGATATAGTGAGTGGGTGTAGGACTTGTCTATTCTGTCTTTCTTGTGTGTGTGGAGGAATGTCGAGGTTGCATTATTGATTCGCTTGGCCCGGTGGAATCCGTTCCTCTTTTCCTACATTCATTCTGGATTCTTGTGGGTCATTCATTCTGGGTTATTCAATGGATTCCTGCATGTCATTCTTTGGAGTCTAGTAATTCATTCATTCTGGGCCATTCATTGGAATCTTGTATGTAATTTCATTCTGGGCCATTCATCGGATTCTAGTAATTCATTCATTCTGGGCCATTCATTGGATTCTTGTATGTCATTCATTCGGGGCCATTCATTGGATTCTTGTATGTCATTCATTCTGGGTCATTCATTGGATTCTTGTATGTCATTCATTCTGGGTCATTCATTGGATTCTTGTATGTCATTCATTCTGGGCCATTCATTGGATTCTTGTATATCATTCATTCTGGGTCATTCATTGGATTCTTGTATGTCATTCATTCTGGGCCATTCATTGGATTCTTGTATGTCATTCATTCTGGGCCATTCATTGGATTCTTTTATGTCATTCATTCTGGGCCATTCATTGGATTCTTTTATGTCATTCATTCTGAGCCATTCAGCGGATTCTTGGTTGTCATTCATTCTGGGCCATTCATTGGATTCATTTATGTCATTCATTCTGGGCCATTCATCGGATTCTTGTATGTCATTCATTGGATTTGTTATGTCATTCATTCTGGGCCATTCATCGGATTCTTGTAATTCATTCATTGGATTTGTAATGTCATTCATTCTGGGTCATTCATTCTAAATTTATTGTGTGTCATTCATTATGGGTCATTTATCAGATTCATGTATGTCATTCATTGGATTCTCGTTTGTCATTCACACACACACACACACACACACACACACACACACACACACACACACACACACACACACACACACACACACACACACACACACTATTTGTTTTATTATTTATATATTTATATCTCTTATATATGTACCTTTACTATACCCCGTTCCAAGTAAGTAGGAGAAAACTCTTGAACATTAAAGGGAGATTTCCACTTGAGGGACTTTTTTCTTGACCCCTTTCTCCCTCATGTCTAGCCCCATTGCTTTTGAGATTTTAAGACGTTTGCTCCATTAGTTTGGTGATTTTAAGAATTTCCGCCCCATTCTGTCAATTTTAAGACTTTTCGTGCCATTTAGGTGTCGATTATATCCTGGCGAGTGATAGCGAGCCTGTAATTTAAGAGTAATCGGCCTTCGGCCGGGACATTTTTCTTCCGAAAAATGTTCAAATTTATCTTGAAAAGGGGTCAAGGGGGTAACATTTTAAGATTGCTGGAGGAGTAGGACACAAACTAAAAACCTCCCCTTAACCTCCTATATCTCAAAAACGACTAGAGTAACCGTGTTAATATTCCTACCATTTGGGAAGGGTCAGCCAGGGAATAGTATTGAAGATTTACAAGCCATTTGCTATAGCCCCTTTTGAATTACAGAGGATAGGTATCACAATTTCTGGCCTACACATAATGCATTGATAGTATCAAGGCCTATCGATAGACAGATGGTATAGGTAACGCCAACGAACTTGGCAATTATCTCGATCCCTGACCTCTTCGTAACTTAAAAAGACCTTGAGCAAACTGGCTGTAAATGTCCACACTTAATTCCTGGTGGACTCTTCCCAATTAATAGGAATGTCAACCCGATTGCTTTAATTTATTGTGAGTTATAAGAAGTTAAGGGGTCCAGATTATTGTCAAGTTCGTTGGCGCTACCTATAGTACGGTCGCGCTAATAAGTCATGTCCCAGCTGTCATTACGTTTGGCTTGCTCTGTGCTGTCTGTCAGATGTTGAATAGGGCGGGTAAGTGTAGGAACATGTTTGTATATATCACTCGATATGAAGAAATGAAGCTTAGATATTGCTGATATTAATTATTGATCAAAATTATACTCCAATATCAAAATGTGTTCTTACTTTCTCCCTCCCTCCTTCAATCCTCCACCATTTCTTCCTTCCTTCTTCCCTTCCTTCCTCTCCATCCTTACTTCCTTCCTTCCTTCCTTCCTTCCTTCCTAGTCAAACAAGTCAAGGAATATCATCATCTCAGGCATTCTCCCCAAGATCGACGCACCTGACAAATTCTACGACAAGGCCTTCAGCACAAATAGCCGACTAAAACATTTGTGTCTGAGGGAAGAAGTTGAATTCATCAACCTCTGGGACAACTTCTACAACCAGCCTACTCTGTTCCGCAAGGATGGCACTCATCTAAACCCTGTGGGTTCAGCACGCATGGGTCGTCTCCTACACGAAGCAGTCCGCAGCCATGGATCAAAAAAACGCCATCCGAGAAGAAGCAGCAGTGACATAAATCATCCAACGCCAAGAAAAAAACAGAGGCAACCGAGGACCACCAGCGATAAGGACCGGAGACAGCGAGGACCGAGGACAGCCATGAACATAAATGTAGATCCGACAAGAACCAAAAATATTATTGAAGCGCGTTCCGTGAGTTCTAAAATAACAAATTTAAAGGTTTTCTATGCAAACGCTCGTAGCATACGCAATAAATTTTCAGATTTAGAGAGCTAGTGTTTACAGAAAATTATGATGTGATTGGCATAACAGAATCTTGGCTCAATACAGAAGATAGAGACTTTTTAGCAGAGTATTCACTTCCCGGTTATGTAATGTTTGAGAAAAGCCGAATAAATCGAAATGGAGGTGGCGTTTTACTTTATATCAAAGAAAGTCTTAACCCTACCCTCTTGTCAAAACCTCAAATTGTGAACGTCGACGCATCTTTTGTGCTAATAAAGAATAATAAAGGTACCAAAATAATACTTGCATTAATATACAGACCTCCAGCTCAATCAGTGCAAACTGACCGAGAAATTTACGAACAAATTGCAGATATAAGTAACTCGCAAGATACCGTAATTTTTGGTGACTTTAATTTACCTGTGACCAAGTGGGGCGATACTCTTACTTCACACTCCGGACATGACTTGTATACGAACTTGCAAGAGAGTTCGCTTTAATCAATTTGTTGGAACGCCGACCCGTGGTAATAACGTTCTTGACATTGTACTTGCAACAAAAGAAGAATTAATAGAGAATTTGAATGTTGGTGATGAATTCAGTAACAGCGACCATCATACGATAACTTTCACTTTAAAGTTTACTAGTACCGAACCAAATAGTAGCATCGAAAAAGTCCCTAATTTCAAGAAAGCAAACTTCCATAAACTTAGAGCTATGTTTAAAGAAACTGACTGGAGCTTTTTAATTCACAATAACGACATAAATACATCTTGGAAGTTATTCGAAGCCACTTACCTAAAAGCAGTGCAAGACTGCATACCATCGAAAACTCGGCGTCCAGGCCATAATAATAAGCCCAAATGGTGGAATAAAGATATTTCAAACTGCCTGCTTGCTAAAAAATTTGCTAATGATAGATTAAAATCCTCACAAAATGACGAAGAACGGCTGAAATTTGTAGAGCTACGACGCAAAGCCAAAAAGTTAATTAAGCAAAGTAAAAAGACCTTAGAGTTACATATTGCGAATCAAAGTAAAACAAACCCGAAAGAATTCTATAGTTATATCAGAAAGAAAAAGTAGTTACTTCAACTGTTGGACCGTTAGTCGATGAAAATGGAGAATACACCAAAGATGAAGAACAAATGAGTAATGCCCTCAATACCTTCTTTGCATCAGTTTTTACAACAGAAGACCTCAGTGATATCCCTACACCATCGCCGATTCAGATTGATAATTCAGATGTTTTAAGCAATATCACCGTTACAGAGAGAGAAGTATTGAATTGTTTAGATAAACTCAAGGTAAATAAAACGCCTGGACCTGATACAATCTCGCCTAGAGTTCTAAAGGAAGCTAAGGATGAGCTCTCTAAACCACTGACATTACTATTCAATAAATCCTTGCAGTCTGGAACTATGCCCGATCAGTGGAAGCTAGCCAACGTAACACCGATATTCAAAAAAGGCAGCAAATCCCTATCCAGTAACTATCGTCCAATTAGCTTAACCTCAGTTGTATGTAAAATGCTAGAAACTGTCATACGAGACAGACTCGTAAATCACTTAGAGGAAAATAACATACTTAAAGATACTCAACACGGCTTTCCGTAAAAAACGTTCCTGTTTAACAAACCTCTTAGACTTCTTCCACGATATCCTCAACCTCTACGATGAGAGTAAAGCTGTAGATATTATATACCTTGATTTTCAAAAGGCCTTTGACAAAGTTCCCCACAAACGTTTACTGCTAAAACTAAAAGCGCATGGAATACAAGACGGTGTGTTGAAATGGATAGAAAATTGGCTCAGCGACAGAAAGCAAAGAGTAGTCATAAACGGTAAGGCATCAAAATGGACCAATGTAAGTAGCGTGGTACCCCAGGGATCGGTACTAGGACCAATTCTCTTTCTAATTTACATCAACGACATAGATGAGGGTCTCACCTGTACAATCTCAAAATTTGCTGACGATACAAAAATTGCAAATAGCGTACTCTCGAAAGAACAAGTTGACGATATGCAACACAATCTAGATAAATTGTCATGTTGTGCCCCAAATTTGGCAAATGAGTTTCAATGCGGATAAATGTAAAGTACTACATATCGGATACCTAAATGAGAAAGCAAACTATTCGATGAATGGCACTCAGCTTAAGAATGTAAACAGAGAAACCGATCTGGGAGTAACAATATCGAGTAACCTAAAACCGAGTCAACAATGTTCAGAAGTTGTTAAGAAGGCAAACAAAATAATTGGCTTTATAGGCAGGTCATTTGAGCATAAATCCAAAGAAGTTATCCTAACCCTTTACAATTCCTTAGTCCGCCCTCTTCTGGAATACTGCGTTCAATCCTGGTGCCCTTATTACCAAAAAGATATAAACAAGCTAGAACGAGTTCAACGTAGAGTTACCAAAATGATACCTAGCCTAAAGAACAAACCATACGAAAGAGCGTCCTTAGAGAATTAAATCTATTTCCTTTAACCCAGCGCAGATTAAGAGGCGACTTAATTCAAGTGTTCAAAATCATCAAAGGCATCGACAATATGAACTGTAGTAAGTACTTCACTATCGACCAATCTAATTACACGCGGGGAAACGGTTGCAAAATTATTGGTAAATCTTTTAACTCGCACGAATCTAAGAATTTCTTCTTCAATCGAGTTGTCAACTTGTGGAATGGGCTTCCCCGAAACGTTATAGACTGCATCACCGTTGATTCATTTAAACTCCGCCTAGACAAATATCTCGCATCAAACCCGCGACTGACTGCGTTTGTAAATGAATAACTTTATTTTATCCCCCCCTCAGTTACTAACCCATCTGTCCCCTACTAACTTCCTAATCCTGCCACGGACATTAGTTCCAGGGCAGTAATTCCCTTTCCAATGTTCCCTTACCCACTCTAAACCACTGTTTGGACACTTGATCCTCAGTGTTTTGGAGGACAAGCAACCTAGAAGGGTCACTGTATCTGTTGTTGCTTGATTTCCTTTGTACTCCTTTGTACTCCTTCCTTCCTTTCTACCTTCCTTCCTTCCTTCCTTCCTTCCTTCCTTCCTTCCTTCCTTCCTTCCTTCCTTTCTACCTTCCTTCCTTCCTTCCTTCCTTCCTTCCTTCCTGCCTGCCTCCTTCCTTCCTTCCTTCCTTCCTTCCTTCCTTCCTTCCTTCCTTCCTTCCTTCCTTCCTTCCTGCCTTCCCTCCTTCCTTCCTTCCTTTCTACCTTTTATTTCCTTCCTTCCCTTCCTTCTTTCCCTCCCACATCTTCTTTTCTTTCTTCCTTTCTACCTTGTATTTCCTTCTTTCCTTCCTTCCCTCCCTCACGTCCTCCCTACCAGTCGTCCCTCACATTTGGCCTCTCTCTCTCTCTCTCTCTCTCTCTCAGTCTCTCTCTCTCTCTCTCTCTCTCCTCTCTCTCTCGCTGTCTCTCAACTCTCTCTCTCTCTCTCTCTCACTCACTCTCTTCCTACCTCTCTCTCTCTCACTCTCTTCCTACCTCTCTCTCTCTCTCACTCACTCTCTCTCTCTCTCCGCCTCTCTCTCATCTTCTCTCTCTCTGCTCTCTCTCTCTCTCTCTCTCGCTCTCGTTTCTCTCTCTACTCCTCTCTCTGTAGTATTATGTATTCTCTCCTTGTCAAAATTTTATTCCGATCTCTGTATTCTCTCTGTATTTTAGGAGTATGTATGGTATGTATGTATGTATGTAATGGATGTATGTATTATGTTGTATGTATGTGTATGTATGTATGTATGTATGTATGTATGTATGTATGTATGTATGTATGTATGTATGTGGCATTTCAAGCTTACCTTCGCGGCCATACAAGGGAAGGGGAGTGGAGAAACAGGTGTGTGCTTGGGCAGGTATGGACAGCTTGGAGAGAACAGGTGTGGTAGGTGTGTAGGAGTAGGTTTGGTAAATAAGGTACAGTGTAATTGTGGACAATGTAGGAATGACTGTATATAGAGTTAAGGGGAGATGGGTCGTTTTTCTGGACACCTTTCTCCCTCATGTTTAGCCCCAGGTCTGACAGTTTGGTGAATGTACAGTGTATTTATTGTCTAGGTGTAAACAGTGTGTATAGGATAGGAATTACCGGTATATAGAGTTAAGGGGAGTTATCGTTTTTTTTTTTTTTTTTTTTTTTTTATCTCTCTCTCCTTTTTTCTCTTTCCCTGGCTTTTATCCATTCGGCCCCATTCAGCCAACTGTTTTAAGACGTTTATCCCCATCCAGGTGTCGATTTCTTTCTGGCGAGCAATAGCGAGCCAGCATTGTATGAAGAAATCCGGCTTCGCCGGAGAATTTTTCTATCGAAAAATGTACAAATTTAGCCTGCTGTCCAACAAAAAACATGCTGGCTCGCTACCGCTCACCAGTAAAACATTGACACCTGGATGGGGATAAACGTCTTAAAACAGTAGGCTGAATGGGGCCAAATGATACAAGCCAGAGAAAGATAGAAAAGGACAGAAAAAAAAAAAAAAAGGTCACCCCCCTTAACTCGCCCTGTATATCACCATTGGCTAAGGTCTCTCACTATCCTAAGGTCTCTCACTATCCTAAGGTCTCTCACTATCCTAAGGTCTCTCACTATCCTTGTATTAAAAGTAGTTACTTCAACTGTTGGACCGTTAGTCGATGAAAATGGAGAATACACCAAAGACGAAGTACAAATGAGTAATGCCCTCAATACCTTCTTTGCATCAGTTTTTACAACAGAAGACCTCAGTGATATCCCTACACCATCGCCGATTCAGATTGATAATTCAGATGTTCTAAGCAATATCACCGTTACAGAGAGAGAAGTATTGAATTGTTTAGATAAACTCAAGGTAAATAAAACGCCTGGACCTGATACAATCTCGCCTAGAGTTCTAAAGGAAGCTAAGGATGAGCTCTCCAAACCACTGACATTACTATTCAATAAATCCTTGCAGTCTGGAACTATGCCTGATCAGTGGAAGTTAGCCAACGTAACACCGATATTCAAAAAAGGCAGCAAATCCCTACCCAGTAACTATCGTCCAATTAGCTTAACCTCAGTTGTATGTAAAATGCTAGAAACGGTCATACGAGGACAGACTCTTAAATCACTTAGAGGAAAATAACATACTTAAAGATACTCAACACGGCTTTCGTAAAAAATGTTCCTGTTTAACAAACCTCTTAGACTTCTTCCACGATATCCTCAACTTCTACGATGAGAGTAAAGCTGTAGATATTATATACTTGATTTTCAAAAGGCCTTTGACAAAGTTCCCCACAAACGTTTACTGCTAAAACTAAAAGCGCATGGAATACAAAACGGTGTGTTGAAATGGATAGAAAATTGGCTCAGCAACAGCAAGCAAAGAGTAGTCATAAACGGTAAGGCATCTAAATGGACCAATGTAAGTAGCGGGGTACCCCAGGGATCGGTACTAGGACCAATTCTCTTTCTAATTTACATCAACGACATAGGAGGGTCTCACCTGTACAATCTCAAAATTTGCTGACGATACAAAAATTGCAAATAGCGTACTCTCAAAAACAAGTTGACGATATGCAACACAATCTAGATAAATTGTCATGTTGGGCCCAAATTTGGCAAATGAGTTTCAATGCGGATAAATGTAAAGTACTACATATCAGATACCTAAATGAGAAAGCAAACTATTCGATGAATGGCACTCAGCTTAAGAATGTAAACAGAGAAACCGATCTGGGAGTAACAATATCGAGTAACCTAAAACCGAGTCAACAATGTTCAGAAGTTTTTAAGAAGGCAAACAAAATAATTGGCTTTATAGGCAGGTCATTTGAGCATAAATCCAAAGAAGTTATCCTAACCCTTTACAATTCCTTAGTCCGCCCTCTTCTGGAATACTGCGTTCAATCCTGGTGCCCTTATTACCAAAAAGATATACACAAGCTAGAACGAGTTCAACGTAGAGTTACCAAAATGATACCTAGCCTAAAGAACAAACCATACGAAGAGCGTCTTAGATAATTAAATCTATTTCCTTTAACCCAGCGCAGATTAAGAGGTGACTTAATTCAAGTGTTCAAAATCATCAAATGCATCGACAATATGAACTATAGTAAGTACTTCACGATCGACCAATCTAATTACACGCGGGGAAACGGTTGCAAAATTATTGGTAAATCTTTGAACTCGCACGAATCTAAGAATTTCTTCTTCAATCGAGTTGTCAACTTGTGGAATGGGCTTCCCCGAAACGTTATAGACTGCATCACCGTTGATACATTTAAACTCCGCCTAGACAAATATCTCGCATCAAACCCGCGACTGACTGCGTTCGTAAATGAATAACTTTATTTTATCCCCCCCCTCAGTTACTAACCCATCTGTCCTCTACTAACTTCCTAATCCTGCCACGGACATTAGTTCCAGGGCAGTAATTCCCTTTCCAATGTTCCCTTACCCACTCTAAACCACTGTTTGGACACTTGATCCTCAGTGTTTTGGAGGACAAGCAACCTAGAAGGGTCACTAGATCTGTTGTTGCTTGATTTCCTTTGTACTCCTTTGTATTATGTTAATTGGAGATATGCAACTGTGAGCCCTTTCCCCTGTTAAAGCTATAGCTCCCACTCATTTGGCCATCGTAAATATGCCCTAACAAGTTTCAATTAGTTCAACCAATTGGACCCCTTAACATTTCAAATTTTGAATATACGAAATGGTAAACCAGACGAATATAGTTGTCTGCGGTCATTTAACTCTTTCAGAACCCCATGGCGCATTCTTTCATATTATCCAGCTATCATTGGACGATTACATTATTATTATTATTATTATTATTACTATTATTATTACATTCTGATTAGAAAGAATACAGGTAAATCAAAGGAATATTAACAGCAGTCCTTACTCTTTTGACTCCTTCAGATCCTTCCTAAGCTGAACACAATCGTGTATATGAAGTTATCGGTAGCATACACTGTTAAAAAGCTTCATAATACTCAAGGGGTCAAAATAAAATTACAAACTCGTCGTCTGATTGAATACGTAGCCGTAGTAATAACATAATTACAGCACCCACCCACACCCTCTTGCACAGACACTTTGTATAACTCCTGTCAGAATTCATGCCCCCTTCCCCCAAAAGTAATATTATTTAAGGGGAGGCAGACCGTTTGTTTGGTCTATTAAATTACTTATTCGTATATTTTTTTAGTTTCCTCCCTAGACCTCCATCAAGCTTAGAAAAACACCCCCTAGACCCCCTGTCAAGATAAATTTGTAAATTTTTCAGTAGAAAAATGTTCCGGCCCAAGGCCGGTTCCTTATAAAATTGCAGGCTCGCTATCGCTCGCCAGGAAATAATCGACACCTAAATGGCACGAAAGGTCTTAAAATTGACAACGAAATGGGGCGAAAGGTGTTAAAATCGCCAAACTAATTGGCCGAACGTCTTATAATCTCAAAACTAGTGGGGCTAAACATTAGGGAGAAGGGGGTCCAGAAAAACAGTCTGCCTCCCCTTAACAGTCGGTTCCGAACTGCAACACAAATAAAATATTAAACTACAATTCCCAAACCCTGACCACGGTCCTCAATACACCAATACCGTATAATCGCCTGCAGCGAATAGTAGTACACATTTGATTGGACAATTCTGAAACGCGTATGAAATATTGTGAAATATTCCCATTAAACACATGCCTGAATCAGTGTTTTCCCTCAACCTATGTTCACTGTTTTCAAGTTTATCATATAGTAGTGTACCAGTTACTTATGCAGTCGACTGTACACGGTTCCCAGCTGAACCAATCGCGTAGACATTACTAAAGTCTATTTTTTCCCAGCTGAGGGTAAATTGCCATGTTTCTATTTTGGTTACTCAGCTATAAGGTAGATTTTGTAGCGAAATATGTCGTTAATTATGAACATTTGGCAGTAAAACGACACACAGACATAGCATTGTCATATTTTTCCATTAAGTCTCGAGAAATCAGCTACTAAGGGATTCAATTTACCATCAGCTGGAAACAGAAGAGAGTATAACCATTCGTGAGCCATTGATTTACATTGCAGCTATAAAGCCGGTATCACACGAGAGCTTTTATAGTCAACATTCGATGATCAACATTTTTCTGGCAACATTTCTGGAATATTTTGCACTGGTAGCGGAAACTAGACTGTTGATTGATGAAGTTAGGTGACCGAAATATTCTACATTTTGAACTCATAAGCTGCCAGATCAGTGTTAAGGATAAATGTTAGGTGAAAAATCGCTCGTGTGATGCCGACTTTATACAGTCATTGTGTACGCTACACATTATGCTATTAATGATTCGTTATTCTTTATTCACATAATACATACCTAACTACTCTAAGGGGGTAGAAATCATTTTTTCTGGACCCCCTTCTCCCTCATGTTCAGCATATTAGTTTTGAGGGTTTTAGACGTTCGTTCCGTTAGTTTGGCGATTTTGAGACCTTTCGCCTCATTTTCTTGTCAATATTAACACCTTTCGTGCCCTTTAGGTGTCGAATTTTTCCTGGCGAGCGACAGCGAGCCTTTAATTTTAGAAGAAATCGGCCTTTGGCCGGGAAATTTTTCTACCGAAATATGTACAAATTAATCTCGAAAGGGGTCTAGGGGGTGTTTTTCTTAGCTTGATGGAGGTCTAGCGAGGAAACTAAAAAATATATGAATAAATATATAGAGAGAGACCAAACACCAAGCACTACCCCCTTACAATCCATATTCTGCACTCACTCACAACTGCACTACCGCAACAATCTCAATCACCAATACGATCCAAGCCCCGCAGCTCCATAAACCAACCACACCTGTCAATACCTGGCGCTGACACTTATGACTCAACCAGCATACCACCTCAACCAGTAGATCTCAACCAGTATACCATTTCAACCGAGACCAACTTACCCAGTGGAAATTAGAGTCCTTACCTAGCTTAAGGGTAGGTTTCTAGTTTGTTTCCTACTCTTCCAGCAATCTTAAAATTTCACCCCCTTGACCCCCTTTCAAGATAAATTTGTAAATTTTTCGGTTGAAAAATGTCCCGGCCGAAGGCTGATTACTCTTAAATTACAGGCTCGCTATCGCTCGCCAGGATAAAATCGACACCTAAATGGCACGAAAGGTCTTGACAGAATGGGGCGGAAATTCTTAAAAATCACCAAACTAATGGGGCAAACGTCTTAAAATCTCAAAAGCAATGGGGCTAGACATGAGAAGAGAAAGGGGTCAAGAAAAAAGTCCCTCAAGTGGAAATCTCCCCAATCTAACTTATATTAATGGTTTTGGCTGAGTTGGCACTGGTTGAAAGCTACTGGTTGAAGTGATCCAGTGGTTGATTTTTCCGGTCATCCATATACACCCTCTGTTCCATAGTAATTATAACCTTCAATAACCCCCCCCCCCCCCCCAAGACTTCACAGAAACCAGACTCCGTACCCACAACGTTGGATTCTCACTCTTAAAGGGGAGGTTTTTAGTTGATTCCCTAGACTTCCATCAAGCTTAAAATTACTCCCCCTGGACCCCCTTTCAAGATAAATTTGTACATTTTTCGGTAGAAAAATTTCCCGGCCGTAGGCCGGTTCCCCTTAAATTACAGGCTCGCTATCGCTCGCCAGGAAAAAATCGACGCCTAAATAGCGCGAATAGTCTTAAAATTTACAGAAATGGGGCGAGGGTTCTTAAAATCGCCAAACTAAGGGGGCGAACGTCTTAAAATCTCAAAAGCAATGGGGCTAACCTTGAGGGAGAGAGGGGTCCAGAAAAAAATCCTCTAGGTGGAAATATCCCCTTAACCCTTTCAAAATCTAATAAAAAAAAATCATTTCGATTCTTTTCTCTGGCTATTATGAGACGATTATTTTCAGATTAGGAAGGGTATGTGTGGAGGTCAGAGGTTACCTGAGCCAGTCTTTACCTTTATCATTCCCACAGATCCTTCCTAGACTGCGTATATATATTCGTCTCATGAGAGCCATAATAAACTGTCAACATGCGTAATCATCTCCAAAGTGCTAAGGGGGGTGACCTTCTTTTTGTTATTTCTGTCTTTTTCTCTCTTTCTCTGGCTTGTATCCATTCGGCCCCATTCAGCCAACTATTTTAAGACGTTTATCCCCATCTAGGTGTCGATTTCTTCCTGGCAAGCGATAGCGAGCCAGCATTATATGAAGAAATCCGGCTTCGCCGGAGAAATTTTTCTATCGAAAAATGTTCAAATTTAGCCTGCTGTCAAACAAAAATAAAAGAGTATGCTGGCTCGCTACCGCTCACCAGTAAAAAATTGACACCTGGATGGGGATAAACGTCTTAAAACAGTAGGCTGAATGGGGCCAAATGGATACAAGCCAGAGAAAGATAGAAAAGGACAGAACAAAAACAGGTCACCCCCCCCCCCTTAAGCATTGATCCCGCCAATGTGATGACGTACTTTCATTGTTATTCTTGATAATAAATTGCCATTCTACTCAGTTTAAGGGAGGTGACCTGTTTTTGT
Source organism: Paralithodes platypus (assembly GCA_032716605.1). Classification (NCBI taxonomy): domain Eukaryota; kingdom Metazoa; phylum Arthropoda; class Malacostraca; order Decapoda; family Lithodidae; genus Paralithodes; species Paralithodes platypus. Next base: position 9,509,484 of record CM064577.1, on the reverse strand, counting down.
TCCGTCCTTTTCTACCTTTCTCTGGCTTGTATCCATTTGGCCCCATTCAGCTTACTGTTTTAAGACGTTTATCCCCATCCAGGTGTCAATTTTTTACTGGTGAGCGGTAGCGAGCCAGCATACTCTTTTATTTTTGTTTGACAGCAGGCTAAATATGTACATTTTTCGATAGAAAAATGTCTCCGGCGAAGCCGGATTTCTTCATATAATACTGGCTCGCTATCGCTCGCCAGGAAGAAATCGACACCTAGATGGGGAAAAACGTCTTAAAATAGTTGGCTGAATGGGGCCGGATGGTTACAAGCCAGAGAAAGAGAGAAAAGGACATAAATAAAAAAAAGCAGGTCACCCCCCTTAAGTCAGGAAAGACCCCTATAAATCAGAGGGGGACAAATTATATCAGTTTAATTATCATTTGATTCTCACTTATCTTTCTCAAGGTATTGGAAATCGTCTGCTGGTAGACAGATTCCTTTTAAGGGTAGGTTTCTACTTGAAGCATTTTTTTTCTGGACCCCTTTCTCCCTCATGTTTAGCCCCATTGCTTTTGAGATTTTAAGACGTTCGCCCTAGTAGTTTTGACATTTTAAGACATTTTGCCCCATTTCTGTCAATTTTAAGACCTTTCGTGCCATTAAGGTGTCGATTTTTTTCTGGCGAGCGATAGCGAGCCTGTAATTTAAGAGCAACCGGCCTCTGGCCGGGACATTTTTCTACCGAAAAATTTACAAATTTATCTTGAAAGGGGGTCTAGGGGGTGTAATTTTAAGCTTGATGAAAACGTAGGGAACAAACTAAATACCTCCCCTTAATGTAAAGCTGAGGAAAAAAACAAAACAAAGTCAATTGAAACGAAATTCATAAACTTATCGGCGTCTGCCATTATTGAATAGCTTGTAATTAACCCTTTGAAGCTCTGACGTGTTTTAGCAGTTTATATTTGGCTATCATTAGACGATTTTATGCAGCTTCGGAAGATTGTGTGGGTATTAAAAGGGTAAATACTATCTCAATCAACCCTTTGACTTCCATATACCGTTACTAATCTGAATAAAATCGTCTAATAGTAGCCAGAAAACAGAACAGAAACGCGTATTGGAGCTTGAAAGGGTTAATAGACTCGAACTTTTGCGGATTGTTGAACAAAGTATCGGTTAAAGTTATTAAAATATATGATGAGGGTAAATTAAGTGTCCCAAATAACACGTCCCCATACAGACATATTGGTGATATTAAACCCATCTTATACAAGGATAACAACCACTATCAATATTATCAATGATCTTATAATATACGGTACTCTTGTCATACCATTGATCATTTAAGAGAGCCCACCTCGCATTTTTTCTCTCTCTCTCTCTCTCTCTCTCTCTCTTTGGCTTTTATCAATTCGGCCCCATTCAGCCTACTGTTTTAAGACGTGTCAATATTTTCCTGGCGAGCGGTAGCGAGCCAGCATACATATATTTTTGTTTTGACAGCAAGCTAGATTTGTACATTTTTCGATAGAAAAATGTCTCCGGCGAAGCCGGATATTTCCATACAATACTGGCTCGCTATCGCTCGCGCCAGGAAGAAATCGACACCTGGATGGGGATAAACGTCTTAAAACAGTTGGCTGAATGGGGCCGAATGGATACAAGCCAGCGAAAGAGAGAAAAGGAGAGAACGTAAAACAAAAAATGTATACAAAGTATACACTTTGGACCCTCTGCACTCCACTCCAATCATTCCTGTCCCAATAAAAACGCTGCAAAACAGACCCCTCCATAAATACCCAATCCCGATAGTCATTACTTAGCAGTCGCATTCTCTACATCAATACACCACCAAATACATACTCGGAAATGTGAGATCATCTTTAAATATTTTAACTCCTATTACAATCGAGGTATTATAATTTTAATGTGGATTTTACTCAGCACTATCAACTCCAACAATAAATAATGCTACACAACAAATACATAAATCCAATCCAATAGATAAATCCAATCCAATAGATAAATCCAATCCAATAGGTAAATTCAATCAAATAGATAATTTGATAAATCCAATCCAATAGATAAATCCAATCCAATAGGTAAATCCAATCAAATAGATCATTTGATAAATCCAATCCAATAGATAAATCCAATCCAATAGATAAATCCAATCCAATAGATAAATCCAATCCAATAGGTAAATCCAATCAAATAGATAATTTGATAAATCCAATCCAATAGATAAATCCAATCAAATTTAGATCCTTTCACGTCGTCGTTCAGCATTTTGTTTTGTTTGATAAAGTTTGCTCCCTAGACCTCTATCAAGCTTAAAAACAACCCCAAGACCCCCCCCCCCCCCTTCGAGTCAAATTTTCAAATGTTTCGGTGCTGGTTCTTAAATTGCAAGCTCGCTATCGCTCGCCAGGCAAAAAAGGACATCTAACTAGCACAAAGGGTGTTAATATTGGCAAAGAAAAGGGGGCGAAAGTTTCAAGACTGCCAAACCAATGGGGTGAACGTCTTCAAACCTCAAAACTAATGGGACTAAGCAGGAGAGAGAAGGGGGTCCAGAAAAAAAAAAAAAAAAAAAAAAGAAAAAATCCCCTTCAACACTGCAATTTCCCCATTCACCACTCCATTGCAATCATTCTTATAGCAATAAAAACCCTACAGAACAGACCCGTCCATATACTGTATATCCCGCTCCAATAGTCATCACATAGCAATCCCACACTATACGTCAATACAACAAGAATGCATTTTTTATTTGACCCAACTCCACATCAGAATACAAGGTGACAAATTATGGATATGAAAAGGTTAAGGGGAGGTATTTAGTTTGTTCCCTAGACCTCCATCAAGCTTAAAATTATACCCCCTTGAGTCCCTTTCAAGATAAATTTGTACATTTTTCGGTAGAAAAATGTCCCGGCCGAAGGCCGGTTCCTCTTAAATTACAAGCTCGCTATCGCTTGCCAGGATAAAATCGACACCTGAATGGCACGAAAGGTCTTAATATGGGGTGAAAGTTCTTAAAATCGCTAAACTAATGGGGCAAACGTCTTAAAATCTCAAAAGCAATGGGGCTAAACATGAGGGAGAAAGGGGTAAAGAAAAAAATCCCTCAAGTGGAGATCTCCCCTTTAAGTGTCCATAATCATACACCCTTACAAAGGTATGTTGGTGGAAATAAACCATCTAGTATGAAGACATTAGGGCTTACTATCAAGAAATATGCCCGAATATTTGACATACTTTGCAGACCCTTTATAGACTCCCATATTCTTCAAAGTGAAAATACAATTCTTAAAGTCGGAAAATAATAACCCTCTCTATTCAGTATCCATGCAAAAACATATTCTACCCTCAATCATTCTGGCAGCCTTGCAATCGTAACAAACCCCTTTCTGAAACATCTATTTAAGGGGGGTGACCTGTTTTTGTTCTGTCTTTTTCTATCTTTCTCTGGCTTGTATCCATTTGGTCCCATTCAGCCTACTGTTTTAAGACGTTTATCCCCATCCAGGTTTCAATTTTTTACTGGTGAGCGGTAGCGAGCCAGCATATTCTTTTATTTTTGTTTGACAGCAGGCTAAATTTGTACATTTTTCGACAGAAAAATTTCTCCGGCGAAGCCGGATTTCTTCATATAATGCTGGCTCGCTTTCGCTCGCCAGGAAGAAATCGACACCTAGATGGGGATAAACGTCTTAAAATAGCTGGCTGAAAGGGGCCGAATGGATACAAGCCATAGAAAGAGAGAAAAGGACAGAAACAACAAAAAGCATGTCACCCCCCTTAACTCTATAACATGCTGATGCTCTAGCCTTGTACACGACTTACAATGACAATATTTTGTATTTGCCTAAATAACAGGGTTTTCATAATACGTAGATGGATATATTTTATCAACTTTGAAACCGATATCCTGCAGCTCAATACCCTCCTTTCTATTGTAATATAATCCACGCCACACACACAGCCACATACACACACACACACACACACACACACATACACATACACTCTCTCTCTCTCTCACACACACACACACACACATATACACACACACACTCTCTCTCACACACACACATACACACACTCTCTCTCTCTCTCTCTCACTCACACACACACACACACACACACCCATCATCAAGCCCCACAGTTAGTATACTTATCCCTCACACTGATAATACCGCGTCATTATACAGTATGCACGCACACACACACACACACTCTCTCTCTCTCTCTCTCTCTCACACACACATCATCAAGCCCCACAGTTAGTATACTTATTCCTCACACTGATAATACCGCGTCAATATACAGTATGCACACACACGATCATACTCTTAACCAGGGTCCAGAGAATATATTCTCTGGACCCTGCTCTTAACCCTAGCTAATATCACTTTCGACCCCCCCACTCACCCCGGTTTTACCACATTTCTTTGGCGAGTTTAAGACGTTTTGATCCATTAGTTTGGTGACTGCAAGACTTTTCGCTTAATTCAGGTGTCAATTTTCTTCTGGGCAAGCGATAGCGAGCTTTCAATTTAGGAGAAAACCGGCCCTTGATCGGCACAGTTATCTACCGAAATTTGTTTTTTAAGTTGGAAGACATTTATATAAAAAAAAGCTTGGAAAGGGTGTGGGGAAAGTTGTCTTCAATTTAGGGGCAAGCAAAATTATAATTGCTTGAAAATGACAAAATACAATTAAACAATCAATAATTATCAAACAGAACATCAAATGACCTCCAAAACTTCGGATGCTACAGTGTTAAGCAGGGAAGGGGCTGACACTATCCTTTTACATTGTAATTATCATAGAAAGTGAGAGTTCTCTCCCAATGTTTAAAGGGAGATTTTCACTCAAAAGTTATTTTTTCTGGACCCCCTCTCCCTCATGTTTAGCCCCTTTAGTTTTGAGATTTTAGGACATTCGTCCTATTAGTTTGGCGATGTTAAAACCTTTCACCCCATTTCTGTCAATTTTAAGAACTCTCGTGCCATTTAGGTGTCGATAATTTCATGGCGAGCAATAGCGAACCTGTAATTTAGGAGGAATCGGTCTTTGGGCTAAGACAATTTTCAACCGAAAACTGTACAAATTATCTCGAAGGGGAGTATTGTGGGTATGTATTTCTTAAAGCTTGATGTAGGTCTAGGGTGCAAACTAAAAACCTTCCTTCAAGCCAATACACTAAAAATAAAATTCGATGGCATAAAAAGGTATACATGTTTATTGGGTATACTGATAGTGATTTACCTTTCTATCCTTATATTAAATGGGTTGACTATTAGCGATATACCATTTAAAGGGTAGAGTTATTACGGACAATTTAATTACTCTTTTTGTACACGTATTTATTCTAAAGTGTGCACCATTTTGGCAATCTATGTAAACAAATCTATCTTTACAATCCCCCTCCCCCCAGCACAATCTCCAATAACCGATACAAAATATTCCAATACTACATACACAATAACAATACCCAATACTACATAGCCAATGCTACATGCCAGATACTACATAACCAATGCTACATATTATCCAATATTCCAATACAACATACCCAATAACTAAAACCCAAGGTTATATTCAACGACACTAGTGCAGCGTTATGAGAAACAATTTATTAGGGAAAATAGGCACCAATAGATTCGCCCTATTTTTTTCCATATAGTCCGCATGGAGGATTTTCGTTATCAACACATTGAAAAATACCCACTTCACAGACAAACACACCAAAAATCTAAGTCAAAGCGGGGGTGTGTGGGCGGCAGCCCCCACCTATAATACTAGGATAGGTTAGGTAAGGTTGTTAGGTTAGGCTGATGTCCTTTCAAAGGGGTATAGGCTAGTAAACACTAGGATAGCCTATACCCAGTCAGAGGTAAGAAGAAGAAAAAGAAGAGTCCTGCAGTAGTCTCCTTGAATGCTACCAAACCCAATATCAAGTACTCATTACTACATACACAATACTACAGTACATACCCAATGATACATATCCAGTACTCCAATACTACTATATACCGCACCCAATTGCAAATACCCAATACTACATACCCCAAACCAAATACCCAATGCTACAAAGCCAATAACAAATTCACAATAACAATTACCTAATATTACAGACCCGATACCCAATACTACATAGCCAATACAAAATCCTAACGATACAATCCCAATGTCTCTCCCAAACCCCCACATAACGTACCGCTCACAGCCTCTGCACCTCCCATATAATACACCGGTAACCTACAGTATATCCTGCACTTGACCACGAACCTTTCCTTAAGGGGACAAGGGCCGTTTTTCTGGTCCCTTTTTTTCCTCGTTTTTAGCACCATTAGTTTAGAAATTTTAAGACGTTCGGCCCATTAGTTTGGCGATTTTAACACATTTCGCCCTATTTCTTCGTCAATATTTAGGCCTTTCGTGCTATTTAGGTGTCTATTTTTTCCCTGGCGAACGATAGTGAGCCAGTAATGTTGGAAGAACCGGCCTTCGGCCGGCAAATTTTTATTTTTTAGGGAGGAAACTAGAAAAATAATTAATACATGCAAAAATCGGCCAAAAAGTGAACCATCCCCCCTTAACACTATGTGGTCCGACGTAATGGGGGTTATTATGATATTGTGTTCAATTTTGTTGAGGATTTTGCATGCGTTTGCCTTTTTCGAGCCATGTATCTCATTTTGTCCCCTAGGCTAACAAAAACTCCTTCATAACTTCCGTGAAACTAGAAAATGTTAACCCAGTCCTGCTTCAAGTTAAATTTGTACAGTTTTCGATAGCAAACTGTCATGGTCGAAAGGCGTATGTCTGCTTAGTTGCAGACTCGCCTAGTAAAAATAGACACCTGAATGGGGAGAAGCGTTTTATTATCGCCTAACTAATGGTTTGAAGTTTTAAAATCTCCAAACTAATGGAGCGAAACAGGTGAGATGTCAACATCCCTTCCTTAGACCACATAGGATTAAGGGAAGACTGACCGTTTGTTTGGTCTATCAATTAATTTATTCATATATTTTTTTTCTTTTAGTTTTCTCCCTAGACCTCCATCAAGCTTAGAAAAACACCCCCTAGACACCCCCCCCCCTTCAAGATAAATTTGTAAATTTTTCGGTTTTTAAGAGGAACCGGTGGAAGGCCGGTTCCTCTTAAAATTGCAGGCACGCTATCGCTCGCCAGGAAATAATCGACACCTAAATGGCACGAAAGGTCTTAACATTGACAACGAAATGGGGCGCAAGGTGTTAAAATCGCCAAACTAATGGGTCGAACGTCTTATAATCTCTTAACTAGTGGGGCTAAACATTAGGGAGAAGGGGGTCCAGAAAAACGGCCAGTCTCCCCTTAAGCCATAAACTGGTCAGTATATAAACTATAGCATAATATTATACCCTCAACCATACAACTCACATGTCCATCTACCCACACCACTTTGGACACTTCACCCCGGGAGGTCCATGACGCGTTTCCACAGTTTATTCTGGCTATCATTAGATGAATTTATGCGGCTTAGGAAGGATCTGTGGGACTGAAAAGGGGTACCGGTACTAAAGACTGTCACAACAAACTCTCGGACATCCATATTAGACCCTTCCTAATCGAACAAAACTCGTATAATGGCAGCCGTAATAAAAAATTGTCAAACTGCATCACAATCCTCAAGGAGTTAAAGACGTGTGCTACCTGATCTTATGTATGGAGGGAAAATAAGTCCAGTATGTTTGAAGTCGAAGTGTAAATTATTGTTCATTGGCTAATTAATAAAATCAATTAACGTTTTCACAATAATAATAATAATAATAATAATAATAATAATAATAATAATAATAGTGGTAAATTTCTATAATTGCACCTATGTGAGCTAAACAAAAATATTGTATTTAACAGGAAGGTACGATAATATTCAAGGACACTAGTGCGACGTTATGAGAAACAATTTATTAGGGAAAATAGGCACTAATAGATTCGTCATATTTTTCTCCATATAGTCCGCATGGAGGATTTTCGTTATCAACAAATTGAACTACCCATTCACAGACTAATAATAATAATAATAATAATAATAATAATAATAATAATAGTGGTAAATGTCTATAATTGCACCTATGTGAGCTAAACAAAAATATTGTATTTAACAGGAAGGTACGACGTGATGTGGTATAGGTGGCAATATGCGGAAATGGATTATAAGGGCATTCCGCCCCCTCTGACAAAAGTCTATCAATCTAGATGTGACACGGATTTTACAATGTTTCAGACAGACATTAGCCTAACCTAACTACCTTACCTAACCTATCCTATTATTAGGGGTGGGGGCTGCCCAGTTGGGGTGAAGTGAGTAACCGTAGATTTTCGTAAGGGGGTCAGAGGGGGCGGAATGCCCTTATAATCCATTTCCGCATATTGCCACCTATACCACATCACGTCGTACCTTCCTGTTAAATACAATACTAATTTATTTAGCTCGTATAGGTGCAATTATAAAATAATTCCATAATAGTAATTGTTATTATGATTAATGTAATTACAATTTATCTATGTATTTATATTTTTGTAAGTAACCCGTACTATTCTTCCATGCATAAAACACAGAGGAGGGACGAATACATGATGGCAACTGTGTACTTCCGGACCATAGAGGCTAACATACATGACAAACATATAAGGCGTATACATGTGAGAGCCGGATTGTTTCGAACTATCCGTACACCATTAAATATAGTTTTCCTCTGTTTCTTTCCTGTATGTTTATCGTGTCATTAACTAACAGCCAAGTGGAGAGATTACTATATGGAACTGTACCTCTGCCTGCAGGAATTTCTATCCACTATCTCATTTCATGCATGGAAGAAAAACATTGTGTGATTAATTATAAGGCTACTTGGTTATACAACGATTGATTGTTCATATGAATTAACTACTCCAAAACCAGTTACACTCCAAATTCTATCCTACAATTTGTCCTCGTCTACACATAAATTGAAATTCATGTGGGCAACTGTACCTCGCTAATAATAACATAGAAATATATATTGCATTACAAAAATACCCCAAAATCAAAGTAAATAATAAATAAAAACAAAACTCCCCCCACCCCCTAAATGCCCAGTACATATAGCCCCCCACCGCCCCCTACCAAAACCAATCCCCCGGTCATTACTTAGCATTCACACCCTCTGTACCTCGCCATTACAAAACAACCAGTCTGTACCCCACCGCCAGCAGATTTTATGTCACAGAACCCCCCATCACAGCCCCCAACACCAGTCCCCACCACAGTCAGTCCCCAAAGCTCCCCAGTAACGAGGGTCACAGTGAGGTCAGCGGCGGACGAGAGCCACGTACGTCCTCACCCCACACTGGCCAAGCGAAGACTGAGCTCTGAGTCTGTGTGAGTTTGTGTGAAGGCCAAACCGATTCTGCTGTCTGAGTGTCTGCTACTGTTTGTGCGAATTCGGCGTACCGTTGTTATGCGTTTTCTGTTGCTGTTACCGTAGTTTCTCTGCTGTTACGTATATTGACACTAGCTGATTCGACGCTTTAACGATTTTGCTGTCTGAGTGTCTGCTACTGTTTAGTGCGGATTCATTGTACTGTTGCTATTCGTTTTATGTTGCTGTTAACGTGGTTTTTCAGTTGTTATATAGATTAACACTAGCTGATCCGCTGTTGTCACAATTCCGTTGATGTCTGTTACTGTTGAACTCGAATTCGTAGTAAAGTTGTTATGCTTCTGTTGCCGTTGCTGTTATTGTAGCTTCACTGTTGTTGCATAGATTATCACTAGCTGACCCGACGTTTTGGGGGGTTATTGTGGTGTGTTTGTTGAGTATCCTTGATGGTGTTTAATGTTTATGTAGTTCAAAACGTTTAAAATCACAAAATTTTGAGACGAAGCATGGGGACAAAAGCACTCCCCAAAAATATGATTAATAGTAGCGGTGATACTATACTGACGATAACATGTATAACTCTCCCCCATATTACTACACTATACTGACGATAACATGTATAACCCTCCCCCACATTACTACACTATACTGACGATAACATGTATAACCCGCCCCCACATTACTACACTATACTGACGATAACATGTATAACTCTCCCCCACATTACTACACTATACTGACGATAACATGTATAACCCTCCCCCACATTACTACACTATACTGACGATAACATGTATAACTCTCCCCCACATTACTACACTATACTGACGATAACATGTATAACTCTCCCCCACATTACTACACTATACTGACGATAACATGTATAACCCTCCCCCACATTACTACACTATACTGACGATAACATGTATAACCCATCATCACATTACTACACTATACTGACGATAACATGTATAACTCTCCCCCACATTACTACACTATACTGACGATAACATGTATAACTCTCCCCCACATTACTACACTATACTGACGATAACATGTATAACCCTCCCCCACATTACTACACTATACTGACGATAACATGTATAACACTCCCCCACACTACAACACTATACTGACGATTACATGTATATCCCTCCCCCACATTACTACACTATACTGACGATAACATGTATAACCCTCCCCCACATTACTACACTATACTGACGATAACATGTATAACTCTCCCCCACATTACTACACTATACTGACGATAACATGTATAACCCGCCCCCACATTAATAGTAGCGGTGATACTATACTGACGATAACATGTATAACCCGCCCCCACATTACTACACTATACTGACGATAACATGTATAACCCTCCCCCACATTACTACACTATACTGACGATAACATGTATAACCCTCCCCCATATTACTACACTATACTGACGATAACATGTATAACCCTCCCCCACATTACTACACTATACTGACGATAACATGTATAACCCTCCCCCATATTACTACACTATCGATAACTGGAAGTGTACCGTTACCATGAGTGACCTGCAAGTGTTTGGACTGATTCTAAAGTTCCATTACTATAACGACCTTGTTCTTGTGGGGCTGGTAGGGCGCTCGGGCGGCAGACACACTATAACGATGATTACCTGGTAAACTACACCTATGTTACTGAATTATCAACACTCTCACAAACACACACACACACACACACACACACACACACACACATGAACGAACACACACACACACACACCTACACTAAAGAATGTCCTATATACTACAATTCCTCCAAGCTGTCTCTACTGTTTATATCCTTGTTTTGTTCTCTACCGAGGATTAACCTCCCATTGTAGTAGGCTTTACCTGACCCTACCTGTACGTACTTGTATGCCGCACCCTCTTTACCCTTTTCAACTCATCACCTGACCCTACCAAAACAGTTTTTGTATGTATTTATGTTTGTGTGCATACGTGAGCGTTTGTGTATACGGACATGTGCACACTTACTGCATGTTCTTATGTTCTTATATATGTATGTATATGTATGCATATGTATGTGCGTACGTACGTGTATATATGTATGTTCTGTATATGAGTAAGTAAAATAAATGTGTATATGTACTGTATATCACTTACTCTCATGGTTATTTTATGATAATTTGTATTTTGCACCTGCATCATTATTGTATTTTTTTTTTTTTTTGTAAACTGAGCTTACCATCTTCATATCTGTACATCTCATGTTCATCCACTAAATTGTAAAATGTGTATTTTCAGCTCATGAGGCTGCCATTCTTTAATAAACCGTTTATTATTATTATTATTATTATTATTATTACACACACACATATTATATGTATACATATCAGTCAGACAGAGAGTCCGTGCCTTAATAAACTCTACCACGGCGTGATAAAGGATATTTATATCAATTTTAAGGCATGGACTCTCGACCTGACTGTCGGTGGATCGAGTCCCGGCTGAGAGTAAACATATTAGTAGCTCACGTGTATTTGTGATTTTCATATACCTGTATATACATAAATATCAAGTATATCTCACAAATACACGTGAGCTACTCAATGTTTTATACTCCCAGCTGGACTCGAACCACCGACAGTCAGGACGAGCGTCCATGCTTTATTCCATGCCATGGTGTAGCGGATGAAATCATGGACACTCGTTCAGATTATACATATATATATATATATATATATATATATATATATATATATATATATATATATATATACTGTATATATTGCAAACTTTGACAACATTAGCTAACTATTAACTTGCATATTTAATGTTGTTATGTTTTTTGCAACTCTGAAAAAACCCAGTGCATGGTGTAATTCAGTATGCACATACAGTATATAAGTATATAACATTAAACAGTAAGTATTTGTTTGCATATTACATAAACAATACCAACAAGTGTATTTCATAGGTAATACTCTAAGTGCGTGGATGCAGTAATGGATATCGAATAACTACACAGCATATTCATTACCGCCAGCCCCGTTGCCCAACTCTCTCATAAATCCCAAAAGACTTGAACAATTAAGGGGAGGCAGACCGTTTTTCTGGACCCCCTTCTCCCTAATGCTTAGCCCCACTAGTTTTGAGATTATAAGACATTCGGCCCATTATTTTGGCGATTTTAACACCTTTCGCCCCATTTCGTTGTCAATTTTAAGGCCTTTCAAGCCATTTAGGTGTCGATTTTTTCCTGGCGAGCGATAGCGAGCCTGCAATTTTAAGAGGAACCGGCCTTCGGCCGGTAGATTTTTCTACCGAAAAATGTACAAATTTATCTTGAACGGGGGTCTAGGGGGTATTTTTCTAAGCTTGATGGAGGTCTAGGGAGGAAACTAAAAACATATATGAATAAATAAATTAATAGACCAAACAAACGGTCAGTCTCCCCCTAAGCTCCGATGCCAATGCAAAGTATCTAAGAAATGTAGCCCAAAAATCTTTGCCGAACGATAATGGACGATAACAATCTTTCCCTTAGCACCACCTCTGATAAATATCCATAGTATACGGTTTATAATTATTTGTTATTGTCATTACACAACAATAAGCTCTCGTGCCATCAGGGCCAAAGTTGCAGAATGTACAGAACAAAATAAGTATCATAATTGATAATCTTTCAGTATTATATGAGTTAATCTTTAATTGAATCTGTCTATTATTAATCGATTATGTCCATGTGAAAGTCAACAAATTATTTACAATCAAATTTAGTCCTTGCAATACTATATATAGGTTTTTCTTAAGGGGGGTCACCGGATTTGTTTTATCTTAATCTCCTTTTCTCTCTTTCCCTGGCTTGTATCCATTCGGACCAATTCAGCCAACTGTTTTAAGACGTTTATCCCCATCCAGGTGTCGATTTCTTCCTGGTGAGCGATAGCGAGCCAGCATTGTATGGAGGAATCCGGCTTCGCCGGAGAATTTTTTCTATCGAAAAATGTACAAATTTAGCTTGCTGTCAAAACAAAAATATATATATGCTGGCTCGCTACCGCTCGCCAGGAAAATATTGACACCTGGATGGGGGTAAACGTCTTAAAACAGTAGGCTGAATGAGGCAGAATGGATACTAGCCAGAGAAAGATAAAACAAATCCGGTGCCCCCCCTTAAGCTCTACGAAATCGTCTAGTGTTAGAAAGAATTATATGGAAAAGGCGTCATAACACTAAAAAGGTTAAGGGGAGGCAGACCGTTTGTTTGGTCTATTAATTCATTTATTCATATATATTTTTTAGTTTCCTCCCTAGACCTCCATCAAGCTTAGAAAAACACCCCCTAGACCCTCCCTTCAAGATAAATTTGTAAATTTTCCGGTAGAAAAATGTCCCGGCCGAAGGCTGGTTCCTCTTAGAATTGCAGGCTCGCTATCGCTCGCCAGGAAATAATCGATACCTAAATGGCACGAAAGGTCTGAAAATTGACAACGAAATGGGAGGAAAGGTGTTAAAATCGCCAAGCTAATGGGCCGAACGTCTTATAATTTCAAAAGTAGTGGGGCTAAATATTAGGGAGAAGGGGGTCCAGAAAAACGATCTGCCTCCCCTTAAACAAAGATCCAGCATCATACAGCCATTCACATCACTACAACCAACCAGCCATGACCACAAACACTCAAAGGTTAAGGGGAGACTAACCCTTTGTTTGGTCTATTAATTAACGTATTCATATATTTTTATTAGTTTCCTCCCTACACCTCCATCAAGCTCAAAACTAGTGGGGCTAAACATTAGAGAGAAAGGGGTCCATAAAAACGGTCTGCCTCCCCTTAATGTAATGATGATCAGAGGAAGATGTGTGGTACATGTCTTGAGGAGCCTGGTCCATAGACGCTATTATTTCGGTTGACGGTAATTGAATCCTTCACCAAATTATTACTTAATAGGATTTAATTGAAAAATAGATTAAGTGTCTCTCCATTATTAATCCAAAGTTTCTATCATTACTGTCATAATTAGATATTTCGCAACAAAATCTCAGTAACAGCTGATTCTTCGTAATAGATGGCAACATGGCATATACTGTATATATAGAGTAAATAAAAAACAAAAATATATGTGTATATATATATATACAGTATATATACAGTATATATATATATATATATATATATATATCTATATATATATATATATATATATATATATATATATATATATATATATATATATATATATATATATATATATATATATATATATATATATATATATATATATATATATATATATATATATATATAATTAAATATAGATTTACTATTGAAAATGATAAGAAACATTACAAGTATAATTCCTCACAATGTTTCTTAATGCATTGGGCTTTTCATTAACCGACGAATAAAGACTAAAACATAATAAAAGTGTTTCCAGAACTATTAATTAACAACATTAACTCTCTTGGTGCCATGACACATTTAGTATAATATCATTCTGGCTATCATTCGATTATTTGATTATAAGCTTGCCCCTTTCAGTACACGACGAAGCCTTCTAGTTCTCATTTTGGCTATTATTACACGATTTTATCAAGCTTAGGAAGGATTTGTGGGAGTTATAATTAGAGGGTTAATTAAGATCATTTTACCCCTTTGCTGCAAGACATCCTTCAAAACTGCATACATTATCCACAAATATCCAGCATATATCGACTACCGAAAGGGCAAATCAGAGCGTGTGGGAGCTTTTGGGTTGATTGAGGTCGTTGTTACTCACATTTTCCAAGATGTGCGTCTTAATCGTCTAAACTCTAAAGTTTACCAACATTAATTAAAATTACATAAGAACAAAAGTGCTTCAACCTCTTCCAGTAAGAAATATATTTCCAAATATAAGTTAATGAAAACATTCCACACTGATATTTGGTATTGATAAATACGCTCAATGTAATGATTTTTTTTTTACATTGAGCGTATTAATCAATACCAAATATCAGTGTGGAATGTTTTCATAGAAATCACATTGTGTGTGTGTGTGTGTGTGTGTGTGTGTGTGTTTTTCTAGCCTACACCCCGACCTATAAACATCTTGGCATTACCTTCTACTTATCTTATCTGAATCACCTTCATAACCTACATCTATCCCACCTTACCTATAATATATCAGAACTACAACACCACATTCCTAACCTACATCCATCCCACCTTACCTATCCTATATCTGACTTACAAAACTACCTTCCTAACCTACATCCATCCCACCTTAACTGTTTTACATCTGACTTACAAAACTACCTTCCTAACCTACATCCACCCCACCTTAGCTGCCTTATGTCTACACTGCAAAACACCTTCCTAACCTACATCTACTTCTATTACATCTATATCTGCACTATACACCACCTTCCTAACCTCTTTATCTTTCTTACATCTGACTTACAAAATTACCTTCCTAATCTACATACAGTAACAACACTACCTACCTAACCTACATGCATCCCACCTTAACTGTCTTTTATCTACACTGCAAACCACCTTCTTAACCTACATCCAACACACCTTACCTATCTTTTATCTGAACTATTAACCATCTTCCTAACCTACATACAACACACCTTACCTATCTTATATCTGCACTACAAATCACCTTCCTAACCTACATCCAACACACCTTACCTATCTTTTATCTGAACTATTAACCACCTTCCTAACCTACATACAACACACCTTACCTATCTTATATCTGCACTACAAATCACCTTCCTAACCTACATCCAACACACCTTAACTGTCTTTTATCTGAACTATTAACCACCTTCCTATCCTACGTCCATGCCACCTCACCTATCTTACCGTATATCTGACCTACAACACCACCTTCCTAACGAACAGCTACCACTCCTATAACCTATAGTCACTCAGATAGAGGCTGTAGGTTAGGTAGGTGGTGTAGTAGTCGAATATAAGATAAGGCAGGTGGGGGCTGGGGGTTATAGGTTAGGTAGTTACTGATATATTATAATTGCAGATAGAAATAATATATTATAAAGAATGATGCAGAAAATGTCCAGTTATTGAATTATCCGCCAACTTCACCATTTCAGTCAATTATATCACCTCGCTATATTCGTCGACATTGCTTTTACATTTCGACTGATGTTTGTTAATTTGATCGTAAACAGAACAATTAAACGGAGACAGGGCATATTTAATTTGAATTGTGAACATGTAAAGGGAACTAATATATATATTTGTTTTTTACATGTCTGTTACATTATGTATTAAAGGCTGTGATAAATTTCACTGCCAAATCATCCAATGCCAAATCAACCAATGCCAAATCAACCAATGCTAAATCAACCAATGCCAAATCAACCAATGCCAAATTAACCAATGCCAAATCAACCAATACTAAATCAACCAATGCCAAATCAGCCAATGCTAAATAAACCAATGCCAAATCAACCAATGCTAAATAAACCAATGCCAAATCAACCAATGCTAAATCAACCAATGCCAAATCAACCAATGCTAAATCAACCAATGTCAAATCAGCCAATGCTAAATCAACCAATGCCAAATCAACCAATGCTAAATCAACCAATGCCAAATCAACCAATGTTAAATCAACCAATGCCAAATCAACCAATGCCAAATCAACCAATGCCAAATCAACCAATGCCAAATCAACCAACGCCAAATCAACCAATGCCAAATCAACCAATGCTAAATCAACCAATGCCAAATCAGCCAATGCTAAATCAACCAATGCCAAATCAGCCAATGCCAAATCAACCAATGCCAAATCAACCAATGCTAAATCAACCAATGCCAAATCAACCAATGCCAAATCAACCAATGCCAAATCAACCAATGCTAAATCAACCAATGCCAAATCATCCAATGCCAAATCAACCAATGCCAAATCAGCCATATGCCAAATTAACCAATGTCAATTCAACCAAGGCTAAATCATCCATTGTCAAATCAACCAATGCCAAATCAACCAATGCCAAATTAACCAAGGCTAAATCATACATTGTCAAATCAACCAAGGACGACTAAACCAGAGCCCTAAAATAGAGTCCCTAATTAATCTAACCTAGCCTAACCTAAGAATATTTGTTGGGTTGGCACTGGTTGAGAGCTACTGGGTGAGTTGCCCAGTCACCGTCTCTAAGATAAAGGAAAGTGCCTGGAGGAAGACAAGATACCTATTATCTGGTTAATACGGATACTGTTTTATACTTAATATTTCTATTTGTTATTAAAACTAATCTTTGTGTGCAAATTATTATCTAAATTATTCAACTCTCCCACGGTGTAAATAAATATCACATCTACTAATTGTCGGTCATTCTATCCCATTTCAATCTCTCTCTCTCTCTCTTCAACAATCATCAGTGTAATGAGCGAGCCCATAATGTGTACCTGCTCAGCCTAATTGAGGGTAAATCTCATCAACAGTTGTAATTGACCACACACACATGTTCTGTGTGTGTGTGTAATAATAATAATAATAATAATCGGTTTATTGATAATTGCAGTTGTAAGGCTGAAAATGTACAGAGGAACAGTTTTTAGCTTAACTCCCCCTTATATTATCTTATAATAAGGACCAAAGCGTGAGGCAGTCTAAGAGCTGTTAATGTATCACTGTCAGCTTGTTTACACAGAAAAACCACAACCGTATGCTTTCTTGTGTGTGTGTGTGTGTGTGTGTGTGTGTGTGTGTGTGTGTGTGTGTGTGTGTGTGTGTGTGTGTGTGTGTGTGTGTGGTTGGTTGTGTGTGGTTGGTTGTGTGTAGTGTGTGTGAGTGTGTGTGTGTGTGTGGTTGGTTGTGTGTGTGTGTGTGTGTGTAGTGTGTAGTGTGTGTGTGTGTGTGTGTGTGTGTGTGTGTGTGGTTGGTTGTGTGTGTGTGTATGTAGTGTAGTGTGTGTGTGTGTGGTTGGTTGTGTGTGTATGTGTGTGTAGTGTGTGTGTGTGGTTGGTTGTGTGTGTGTGTATGTGTGTGTGTGTGTGTGTGGTTGGTTGTGTGTGTGTGTAGTGTAGTGTAGTGTAGTGTAGTGTAGTGTAGTGTAGTGTGTGTGTGTAGTGTAGTGTAGTGTGTGTGTGTGTGTGTGTGTGTGTGTGTAATAATAATAATAATAATAAACGGTTTATTAAAGAATGGCAGCCTCATGAGCTGAAAATACACATTTTACAATTTAGTGGATGAACATGAGATGTACAGATATGAGGATGGTAAGCTTAGTTTACAAACAAAATAAATAAATACAATAATGATGCATGTGCAGAATACAAATTATCATAAAATAACCATGAGAGTAAGTGATATACAGTACATATACACAATTATTTACTTACTCATATACAGAACATACGTATATACACGTACGTGCGCACATACATATACATACATATATAGGAACATAAGAACATGCAGTAAGTGTGCACATGTCCGTATACACAAACGCTCACGTATGCACACAAACATACATACATACAGAAACTGTTTTGGTAAGGTCAGGTAAAGAGGGTGCAGGTACTACAATGGGAGGTTAATCCTCGGTAGTGTGTGTGTGTGTGTGTGTGTGTGTGTGTGTGTGTGTGTGTGTGTGTGTGTGTGTGTGTGTGTGACAGAAGGCGAAATATGGAAGAGCTGGGCATTCTATTGTTAAGGGTGGAAATACATGAAGATACGCGAACACTTAATAATAGATAATGCTTATGCATAGATTTATAATCAGAAGTTGCGCTAGTGAGCAATATGTTCTCGCTCATATGTACGTATATTTACATACATATGTGCATATGACCATATAAATATAAATACACGTACAGTACATATATATTATATACCTTATATTCTCAACCGGGCTCGAACCATTGACAGCACGTACACACAGACATACATATACATAAATATATGCACATTACATGCATATATGCTCTTCTCTTATCCTACCTGATACTCTCAGCCGGGCTCGAACCACAAACAGTATACACTATACACATATATATATACATAAATAATGCATACATACATACATACATATGTGTGTGTGTGTGTGTGTGTGTGTGTGTGTGTGTGTGTGTGTGTGTGTGTGTGTGTGTGTGTGTGTGTGGTGTGAAAGTTTGGGTTGATTTACTTGTTATTCTAGGATAGAGATGACATTATCTCGTATGACTTTGATTACGTATGATTTCTGTTTTCTTTCTTTTCTTTCTTTACTTTTCTTTTCTTTCATTTTTCCATTTCCGTTCACCGTATTTAAGAAAGCTAGTGTTTACACGAGCGCGTTTCCCGGCATTCTTTTTGGGAGCAGGTGTATTTATTACATTATTTATTATAATGTATTATTTGTTTATTATTGCATTATTGCTTTATTTCTTTATTTCTTTCTTTATTTGTATTTTTCCTCATTTATATATATCTAACCTGAAACGTTTTAGGGCTAATATGCGTTAGGCGCGGAGACTTAACCAAAGGTAACTTGCCATTAAAAGTTGACGTGTGTGTGTGTGTGTGTGTGTGTGTGTGTGTGTGTGTGTGTGTGTGTGTGTGTGTGTGTGTGTGTGTGTGTGTGTGTGTTTTTGCGTGTGTGTGTGTTTTTTTGCGTGTGTGTGTATGTGTGTCGTATATTCTAGCAGGTTCATTGCACTCTCAAAAGTGCTATCGACACAGTGCCATACACACACACATATTATATAGATATGCACGTAGAAGATGAGAGAGAGAGAGAGAGAGAGAGAGAGAGAGAGAGAGAGAGAGAGAGAGGGAGAGAGAGGGGGGGGGGGGGAGAGAGGTAGAGGTAGTGACCCGCTTGATCTGAAGCGCCTCATTACCATAAATCTCATCTCTCTCTCTCTCTCTCTCTCTCTCTCTCTCTCTCTCTCTCTCTCTCTCTCTCTCTCTCTCTCTCTCTCTCTCTCATTCCTATTCAACTTATAATGGACCCCCTGAGAGTCAGAGTCACAATTGAGTTTGCATCGACCCTTTAAATTCCTAAAAATCCTTCCTAAACTGCATATACTGTATATAGTATATATATATATATATATATATAATGAAGGAAAAGTCTTCGTATAGTGAAAAGGTTAACTATTCTTGACTTTCGCGACGTAGAATTTATTTCTTGTCAGTGACAATAAAAGGCAGCTGCACTAAACGATCTTATCGGCGAAAAAAACCCCAGTTAAATTGCTTGCTGTGAAAAGTGTTACAACTTTTATTGAACGTTTTTGACACACTGACGAAATATTTTGAAACCTTTCCTTTAACATTAACGTGTTCAGGTTAGTGTTTCTCAATTCCAATGTTAACTATCTTAGGTTTATCTGTCCTTGTGTAGGCTATTGAAGGTAATTAAATGGAAGCATTCAACACATACGCTGGTTAATATTCATGTAGTGGAAGATTTTCATATATCTATAATATATGTGTTATTATACTTTTTTATTATATGTGTTTATACTGTATTAATAATGTATTATAGTATGATTATTTATACTGTATTTGTCTATTTTATACAGCTTAGGAAGGACCTCAGGCAATAATATGGCTTCAAACTATCTCAACCAACCCTTTTAGCTACCACAGATCCTTCCTAAGCTGCATAATATCGTCTAAACTCTAAACATAGCTAGGATATAATATAACACACGTCGCTGGTACTCAAAGGGTTATACTCCATTCTTAGGTCACTTACCGGATTTCGAAATGTATTCTAACAACTGAAAACATTGGCAGAGAAATATTCATAAAAATAAGCGAGAACAAACTTGATGCGAAAAATAATAATAATAACATAAGATTAAGCATATGAGAGGATTAACCCCTTCTGTACCGTCGACGTCTTTTTACTTTATTCTGGCTACTATTAGACGATTTTATTCAGTTTAAAAGGGACCTCCAGTAATTTACAGGCTTCGAACTATTTCACATAACCCATTTTACCACCACAGATCCTTCTTAAACTGCGCAAAATCGTCTAAATATAGCTAGAATAAACTTTAACACACGTCGCCGGTACGGAAGGGGTTAACAGCAGTGAATACAATGTTATATAAGCATAGAGCAAACTATATTTTCTCGATAATAGTTTGCATTTATAACGGTGTGAAAAGGCTATACCATAATACAGATATAATCAAAGTGCCTATACAAGTTTACTCTTTAATGGTTTATTGATAATGATGAATCCATTTAAGGGGAGGCAGACCGTTTTTATGGACCCCCTTCTCCCTAATGATTAGCCCCACTAGTTTTGAGATTATAAGACGTTCGGCCCTTTAGTTTGGCGATTTTAACACCTTTCGCCCCATTTCGTTATCAATTTTAAGATCTTTCGTGCCATTTAGGTGTCGATTATATCCTGGCGAGCGATAGCGAGCCTGCAATTTCAAGAGGAACCGGCCTTTGGCCGGCACATTTTTCTACCGAAAAATGTACACATTTATCTTGAAGGGGGATCTAGGGGTTCTTTTTCTAAGCTTGATGGAGGTCTAGCGAGGAAACTAAACAAATATAGACTAAATGAATCAATAGACCAGACAAACGGCCAGTCTCCCCTTAAGTATAGAAAGTAAGGTCATACAAAATGGGTTTATCCAGCTTGGTCATATTTACCTTTTCTTATGTTTTTTGTTTCTTTTTTCAGTGTGTGGATTATCAGTAACGAAGATACAAGAAGTATGCCATATACTTAAACATGCAAAAGATAAAATTAAGCGAGAACTGGACATATATACAGGTAGAAGTAAAGGATGCGAGAAAGTGATAACATAATGGACATCGGAAGCGAAAGAAGATTTTTTTTATTAAAGGAAGAATACATTTATACTGTGCATAGCATATTAAGATAACGAAAGATAGCATGAGAAGTGGGAAAGTAAAGTTAGTTATAACGAAATATTATATACAATCAAGATGAGAAAGGTAAACAAATAAAGCACAAACCATGACGACAGAATAAGATGAGTATTATATAATTATATACTGTATATACTGTATATATATATACTAGCAGGGGTACCCGGCGTTGCCCGGGTAATCACCATAATCACCATCACTACTACCACCACTACTACTACCATAATCACCATCACTACTACCACCACTACTACTACCATAATCACCATCATCAATACTTAGAGCTATAAACTTAGAGCTATGTTTAAAGAAACTGACTGGAGCTTTTTAATTAACAATAACGACATAAATACATCTTGGAAGTTATTCGAAACCACTTACCTAAAAGCAGTGCAAGACTGCATACCATCGAAAATACGGCGTCCAGGCCATAATAATAAGCCCAAATGGTGGAATAAAGATATTTCAAACTGCCTGCTTGCTAAAAAATGTGCTAATGATAGATTAAAATCCTCACAAAATGACGAAGAACGGGTGAAATTTGTAGAGCTACGACGCAAAGCCAAAAAGTTAATTAAGCAAAGTAAAAAGACCTTAGAGTTACATATTGCGAATCAAAGTAAAACAAACCCGAAAGAATTCTATAGTTATATCAGAAAGAAAAAAGTAGTTACTTCAACTGTTGGACCGTTAGTCGATGAAAAAGGAGAATACACCAAAGACGAAGTACAAATGAGTAATGCCCTCAATACCTTCTTTGCATCAGTTTTTACAACAGAAGACCTCAGTGATATCCCTACACCATCGCCGATTCAGATTGATAATTCAGATGTTCTAAGCAATATCACCGTTACAGAGAGAGAAGTATTGAATTGTTTAGATAAACTCAAGGTAAATAAAACGCCAGGACCTGATACAATCTCGCCTAGAGTTCTAAAGGAAGCTAAGAATGAGCTCTCCAAACCACTGACATTACTATTCAATAAATCCTTGCAGTCTGGAACTATGCCTGATCAGTGGAAGCTAGCCAACGTAACACCGATATTCAAAAAAGGCAGCAAATCCCTACCCCGTAACTATCGTCCAATTAGCTTAACCTCAGTTGTATGTAAAATGCTAGAAACGGTCATACGAGACAGACTCGTAAATCACTTAGAGGAAAATAACATACTTAAAGATACTCAACACGGCTTTCGTAAAAAACGTTCCTGTTTAACAAACCTCTTAGACTTCTTCCACGATATCCTCAACCTCTACGATGAGAGTAAAGCTGTAGATATTATATACCTTGATTTTCAAAAGGCCTTTGACAAAGTTCCCCACAAACGTTTACTGCTAAAACTAAAAGCGCATGGAATACAAGACGGTGTGTTGAAATGGATAGAAAATTGGCTCAGCAACAGAAAGCAAAGGGTAGTCATAAACGGTAAGGCATCTAAATGGACCAATGTAAGTAGCGGGGTACCCCAGGGATCGGTACTAGGACCAATTCTCTTTCTAATTTACATCAACGACATAGATGAGGGTCTCACCTGCACAATCTCAAAATTTGCTGACGATACAAAAATTGCAAATAGCGTACTCTCAAAAGAACAAGTTGACGATATGCAACACAATCTAGATAAATTGTCATGTTGGGCCCAAATTTGGCAAATGAGTTTCAATGCGGATAAATGTAAAGTACTACATGTCGGATACCTAAATGAGAAAGCAAACTATTCGATGAATGGCACTCAGCTTAAGAATGTAAACAGAGAAACTGATCTGGGAGTAACAATATCGAGTAACCTAAAACCGAGTCAACAATGTTCAGAAGTTGTTAAGAAGGCAAACAAAATAATTGGCTTTATAGGCAGGTCATTTGAGCATAAATCCAAAGAAGTTATCCTAACCCTTTACAATTCCTTAGTCCGCCCTCTTCTGGAATACTGCGTTCAATCCTGGTGCCCTTATTACCAAAAAGATATAAACAAGCTAGAACGAGTTCAACGTAGAGTTACCAAAATGATACCTAGCCTAAAGAACAAACCATACGAAGAGCGTCTTAGAGAATTAAATCTATTTCCTTTAACCCAGCGCAGATTAAGAGGCGACTTAATTCAAGTGTTCAAAATCATCAAAGGCATCGACAATATGAACTGTAGTAAGTACTTCACTATCGACCAATCTAATTACACGCGGGGAAACGGTTGCAAAATTATTGGTAAATCTTTTAACTCGCACGAATCTAAGAATTTCTTCTTCAATCGAGTTGTCAACTTGTGGAATGGGCTTCCCCGAGACGTTATAGACTGCAGCACCGTTGATTCATTTAAATTCCGCCTAGACAAATATCTCGCATCAAACCCGCGACTGACTGCGTTTGTAAATGAATAACTTTATCCTCCCCTCAGTTACTAACCCATATGTCCCCTACTAACTTCCTAGTCCTGCCACGTTAGTGGCAGGGCAGTAGTTCCCTTTCCAATGTTCCCTTACCCACTCTAAACCACTGTTTGGACACTTGATCCTCAGTGTTTTGGAGGACAAGCAACCTAGAAGGGTCACTAGATCTGTTGTTGCTTGATTTCCTTTGTACTCCTTTGTACTACCATAATCACCGGCCTCGACCTCCCTGTGCCTCATTAAACGGCGACCTCGATTTCGGCCGCTAAATGACCTCCGATTTTGGATCTGACCTCATCCGTACCCCCATTTTGGGGGGCTGCGAACAACTTTCGTTCTATACACCTTTTCGATCGGAGGCCTCCTTCTGCCCCAAACGGCCCTTTTTCCGATTTCGCGCCCATTTTCTCCGTCCCTTTCACCCTGGGGATTTTTTTTCCTCACTAAAACCTGCCTAGAGACCCCCTTACTATGCATACCAAGTATGAACGCTCTAGCTTAAAAACTGCGGCCGCCTATAAAGAACAGACAGACAGACAGACAGACAGACAACCGTAAATATTATATATATATATATATATATATATATATATATATATATATATATATATATACAAAGCGAGAGAGAGAGAGAGAGAGAGAGAGAGCGAGAGCGAGAGCGAGAGCGAGAGAGAGAGAGAGAGAGAGAGAGAGAGAGAGGTTGCCAAGGAGCGATTGGAATGACAAATGAGCTGGATATGAGAACGAAACAGAATATTCAGATTGAAGGAAAGGAGGATGGGAGGAGGGGAGGGATGACATGGGAAACTATGATAGAATTTGACAGTGCAGGTGAGGAAATAGGATTGATATAAGAAAGGATAACTCAAACATAAAGCACAATTAGTGTTGGATAGCTTGGGTAAAAATTAGTGTGTGTGTGTGTGTGTGTGTGTGTGTGTGTGTGTGTGTGTGTGTGTGTGTGTGTTTGTTTGTGTTTTTCTAGCCTACACCCCGACCTATAAACATCTTGGCATTACCTTCTACTTATCTTTTCTGAATCACCTTCATAACCTACATCTATCCCACCTTACCTATAATATATCAGAACTACAACACCACATTCCTAACCTACATCCATCCCACCTTACCTATCCTATATCTGACTTACAAAACTAACTACCTTCCTAACCTACATCCATCCCACCTTAACTGTTTTACATCTGACTTACAAAACTACCTTCCTAATCTACATCCATCCCATATTAACTGCCTTATATCTACACTGCAAACCACCTTCCTAACCTACATCTATCACACCTATATCTGCACTATACACCACCTTCCTAACCTCCTTATCTTTCCTACATCTGACTTACAAAACTACCTTCCTAACCTATATTCATCCTACCTTAACTGTTTTACACCTGACTTACAAAACTACCTTCCTAACCTACATCCACCCCACCTTATCTATCTTATATCTGCACTACAAACCACTTTCCTAACCTACGTTCATGCCATCTCACCTATCTTACCGTATATCTGACCTACAACACCACCTTCCTAACGAACAGCTACCACTCCTATAACCTATAGTCACTCAGATAGAGGCTGTAGGTTAGGTAGGTGGTGTAGTAGTCGAATATAAGATAAGGAAGATGGGGGTTGGGGGGTTATAGGTTAGGTAGATGGTGTTGTAGGTCAGTGGGTGAGGTGGGGATGGGGGTGGGGGGAGTTGTAGGTTAGGTAGATGGTGTTGTAGGTCAGTGGGTGAGGTAAGGGTGGCTGTAGGTTAGTAATGTAGTGTTTTAGGTCACCTCTATGATAGGTGATATGCGATGGATCCGGTAGTTCAGTTATAAGATAGGTAAAGTGGAATGGTTGTAGACTTTGTAGGTAGTGTCGTTGGGTAGCTACTGTATATGAGGCCGAGGACTCATACGCCGTAGCAAAGCTTCCCCTAAAATTCTAAGCAATCTTTGTTTTCTATGACTGAAGCCCATTTTCTTTCATCTCCACATAAATGGCTAACTCTTCCAAATAGGTTGCTTACACTATTGATTATTTGCATCGTCGCACACAATTTTAAATTAAGAAAATGGCCGCGAGATTTACACAAATTAAGAAAGAAAATCGATAAATGACACTTTTCTAACAGCTCTTACACTTACAGCAACAACGTTACCCAGAGTGCTAGGGATTGTCATGAAGACGTTTATATTAACAAATCCCACAGAGTTGGAGAATATAATTATAGTCTAAATCAAACCTCAATATTAGTAAAAAGTACCGTCAGATGGTCGATACTAAATACAAGTATAATAACCCCCTCGCCCTTATTCTGGATATAAAGTAACTTCCCGAAGTTAAGGGGAGGCACACCGTTTTTCTGGACCTCCTTCTCCCTCATGTTTAGCCCCATTTTATTTAGATTATAAGACGTTCGGCCCATTAGTTTGGCGATTTTAACACCTTTCGCCCCATTTGTTGCCAATTTTAAGACCTTTCGTGCCATTTAGGTGTCGATTTTTTCATGGCGAGCGATAGCGAGCCTGCAATTTTAAAAGGAACTGACCTTCGGCCGGGACATTTTTCTACCGAAAAATTTACACATTTATCTTGAAAGTGGGTCTAGGGGGTGTTTTTCTAAGCTTGATGGAGGTCTAGGAAGCAAACTAAAAACATATATGGATAAATGAATTAATAAACTAAACAAACGGTCTGCCTCTCCTTAATACAATAATCGAATGATAGTTTAGATGCTATGAAAAATGCGTCCTCATACTTTCAGAGAGAGTTAACCCTTTCAAGATCCAATACGCATTTCTTTTCTGTTTTCTTGTAATTATTAGACGATTTTATTCAGATTAGGAAGGGAATAAGGAAGTCAGAGGGTTGATTGCCCTCTTAATACCCACAGATCCTTCCTAAGCTGCATACAATCGTCTAATGATAGTTAAAATAAACTGCTAAAACGCGTCCGGGCTTCAAGAGGTTAAGTAGATAGATAAAACCAATGTATTTTTGAGATTTAATTCTTGATACACTGCTAATCTAATAATACACTGGAAATAGTATACTTCACCTTCATTTACAGTAATATATACTTAAGGGGAGGTATTCAGTTTGTTCCGTAGACCTCCATCAAGTTTAACATTACAGCCCCTAGACCCCCTTTCAAGATAAATTTGTACATTTATCGGTAGAAAAATGTCCCGGCCGAAGGCCGATTCCTCTTAAATTACAGGCTCGCTATCGCTCGCCAGGAAAACATCGACACCTAAATGGCACGAAAGGTCTTAAAATTGACAGAAATGGGGCGAAAGTTCTTAAAATCGCCAAACTAATGAGGCGAACGTCTTATAATATCAAAAGCAATGGGGCTAACCATGAGGGAGAATGGGGTCAAGAAAAAGTCCCTCAAGTGGAAATCTCCCCTTAAAGTATAGGCATTATTATTCATTACTGTTATGTCGACGTACGAATACCCAACATGCTGTTTATAGATGGTTGAGACCAGCAATGTCACCTGGAAAAAATGATCATAAATCAATATCAGCTGAGCCTTTATCAATATCAGCTGAGCCTTTATCAATATTCAGCTAGTGTTAAGGGGAGATATCCACTTGAGGGACTTTTTTCTTGACCCCTTTCTCCCTCATGGATTTGAGATTTTAAGACGTTTGCCCCATTAGTTTGGTGATTTTTAAGAATTTCCGCCCCATTCTGTCAATTTTAAGACCTCTCATGCCATTTAGGTGTCGATTTTATCGTGGCGAGCGATAGCGAGCCTGTAATTTAAGAGTAATCGGCCTTCGGCCGGGACATTTTTCTACCGAAAAATTTACAAATTTATCTTGAAAGGGGGTCAAGGGGGTGAAATTTTAAGATTGCTGGAGGAGTAGGAAACAAACTAAAAACCTTCCCTTAAAGTGTCAGTAACGTGATCTTGGGATATATTATTTTGTACCTTTGAGTATCGTATTTTACCATAGTAAATTCATCATTATAGCCAACTTTGATTGTACAGTGCAGTGCAATATATCGATGCTCATTAATCTAATACTGCACGAAATCAATGGTGCTTCGTATCTCGTTATTAGGTATTGTTATTATGGAATGTATGTAATTGAAAATTCGTTATTAGTTATCGTTATTAGTATTGTTTCGACTTAACCCTTTCATTACCGGTGACGTCTGTTGTATATTATTATAGCTATATTTAGACGATTTTGTGCAGTTTAAGAAGGATCTGTGGGAGTAAAAGGGTTAAGTGAGATAGTTCGAAGCCTGTTAATTGCTGGAGGCCCTGTTTAAACTGATTAAAATTGTCCAATAGTGCTAGAATAAAGTTAAAAGGACGGCGCCGGTACAGAAGGGGTTAAGTGTAGTGTTGGAATAAGGCTGGATCATCCCCCTACCCTCTTCACTGCGTTCCCTATCAATCGGTCCCTTGCCCCCTAGCCTTCAATATCCCGTTTCACCATCCCCTGCACTTCCAACCCCTTGTCTTCCTCTATTATTCTCATTGTTTTCTCTTCCACCTATTTCCTCCTTATTCTCCATCTTTTCATCAGTTCTTGTTTTCTTTACAGTTACTGTTAGACCAAATATACATACCTAACCTAGAAATAGGTACAACAGCGTTGAGAACTAAACATACACCATAAAAAAACGATCGTTGAGGCATTCCATTTCTTAAATTACAATTAATAAATATTTGTGCAGTACAAGACCAGTGATAAAACCAAGTGTTTTTTTGTTTACATTACAAGAAGCATAAACATTCGCACAGTTATATAACATAATCTGACAAAGGTTTAGGTCGGGCGATGCGGGCAGTACGAAGGGGGATTTGAGTTCAGATCCAGGAGGATTTGTATACTCATGTGGTATGTGTGGCATAAACATTAGTATACTCATGTGGTATGTGTGGCATAAACATTAGTATACTCATGTGGTATGTGTGGCATAAACATTAGTATACTCATGTGGTATGTGTGGCATAAACATTAGTATACTCAGTTGGTATGTGTGGCATAAACATTAGCACTGACGACTTCCTAGAGTTTAAGCAACGTTCAGTATGGACTCAAGGCTTCTAAAAGTGCTCTTGATTTTCATATCAAAGTTTTATAACTAAGTGATCTAATGAGATAAGTGAACTCGAGACAAAACCTAAGGCCCAGAGACCTCTCTCTACTCCTGTCCTTGCTACTGTTTCAGTTCCTAGCTCACTTGATATTAGGAAAATTCAACATTAGAATGGAGAACTAGTTTCTGACCAGCTACTACTTATATACAACTATGTTTCCTATTGGTATGATTAGGGATATGTGGTACACTAACATTTATAAAACAAACTAAAAGCTTTTGACTGTGTTCCTCAGTCCTTATGGGGAAATTGGCAACCATTGGTATATCTGGTAATCTATCACAGTTGATTGGTAGATTTGTGTTGGTCGGAATATGAGCGTCTCTACAAATGGACCATGTAAGCGCCTTGAAGTTGGCTTAAGTGGAGTCCCCAAAGTGTGTTTTTTTTTCTCTGCCGCCCACTGCTTTCTTATTTCTATAATGTATACCTGCACTCAGCACTCTTGCAAATATATGATGTTTGCGGATGACCTCAAGTTATACCTCCATTTCTTCGCTTTCATGTCTGGTCCCGTTCATTCATCACTAGATATGCAGAGAAGTATCTATATGCTGTCTATGACTGCCTCTTCTTGGGGATGAGATTTTCCCTTGGCAAGTATGTTCGTCTTTGGTTTGTGCAACAACACCAATCCAATGTAGGGAATCACTTCGTTCTCTCTAATATCTCAATGATACCCCTATCAGTCTCTATACTTCACATAAAGATCTTGGTGTACGTGTTCAACATAAAAATGAAATTTCACTAACATGTTAGACACACTGTTGCTAAAGCTGGTTGAATAGCAACGAATTTGCTGAAATCTACATTACACTATGCTACTCAGCTAAATTTATATCCACCCTGTATATTTCAGATGTTTGGCTTGTCCTAGACTTTGCATCCCCAGTGTGAAACCTGGGCTTTCTTGATAACATTAAACTTCTAGAAACTGTCCAGGGTAATTAGAAAAAGATAAAAAATAGTGGACTTATCGACCTCTCATATGCAGATAGATTGGACAGGTTACATTTACACTCTGTTAAAGGCAGAATGATGAGACAAGATCTGATATACTGTTATCGTATTTTCCATGGCCTTCCTATTACCCAACTATCAGATATTTTAACAATATCTCCAGTATATAGTTGATATGTGGGGATATAGATTTAAGATTCAAGTTCAACACACCTAGTTAGAAGGATGTAGAAGATTTGTTCATGCTGTGTAGTACAGAGATGGAACTCTTTTCCTCACAACGTCATCGAAGCTTCATACTTGAGAGTATTCAAGTCCAGGCTGACCACCCTATTTCTAGTTACTGCTTTCAGCATTCCTACAACCCTCTTCCCCTGTTGCACCCTCTCCCTCACTTCTTCATCCATACTCCTATCTTTACTCAGCACACTGCCCAGATATTTAGATGAGCTGACATTCTCCATTGCCTGACCATTCAACCTCACTTCACACTCTGTGGCTTCATCCCTTTCGAAGACCATTACCTTGCTCTTCCCCGCATTCACCTTCAAATTCTATTTTTCGCACACTGTTCCAAACATATTTACCAGACCCTGCGACTCCCATTCACTATCGTGTATAAGAACTGCATCATCAGCAAACAGCAGTACAGGTAGCTTCCACTTGTTTCCCTCCCATATCAGCGATACACCAACATCCACGTAGTGGAACGCGCTCTGCTCATTCTCCACACATACTGCCGCCTTTGCACCCTCATACATGTTCTTCACTGCTTTCAGCAACTTACCATCTACTCCTTATATTCTCAGTACTTTCCACATACCTTCTCTATCCACTCTGTCATAGGCCTTCTCCAAGTCCATAAAGGGAACATACAGCTTTTGTTGCTTCTCCCGATATTGTATATATGTAAATGTAGTGCAGTGAAGTGCACCATAATAGACCTTAGTCTTCAAATACATTAAGACATAAATCCTGGGATGCCTTTGTAGACAGCAACCGGAACAAACCAAAAAGCCCGGTCACTCACAAACGTCAGGGATCAGAATCTTGGTTCGTCCCAATTGGCTACTGAAGCGCCACACCTCTAGAGGTGGGGCGCTTTGGTCATTCCGGTCTCTTATGAAGTCACTGTATAAACAAAGATGGATGCTTAACAGCAAGTGTACCTCGACTCGGAATGTAATATCGTCTTTAATGATTATGATGTGGCTAGTGAACACTATTAAGATGCAATGATAAGTTTAATAAGTGATCCCATAAAACCATCATGGAAAGGCTTCAGCGTTTATATATAAATTAACCTAATGGCCTCTGAGCTATAAACAGGCTAGTCCAACCTAAGTTTTAGATTGTGCACGTTTTCTTTCACTACTAATTTGTTTTATTACGTGTTTCCATGGTAACAAGGTAGGTCTGTTTACAAATCATTGGATATCCTGGTGGAACAGTCATTGGGGTTTGAGAGAGGCCAGTTACCGACCAAAAACTTGGGCTCCCTTGGTCACTGTCTACAAATAGAATATCCTAATATAATACTTCGTAAAAACTTACCTCTCTCTACGATATGCTTAGGAATTGAACTTTGCATGTAACTGAACTATAAGATTTCAGAAGCTTTGATGAACCTGATACTTTAATCCCTTTGAACTTCTGGAATTCCAAACATTTACCTTCAGAGCGTATACATACTCCCATAACTAAATATGAAGCTTTCAATACATATAAAGTTCTTGAAACTTCGAAACACTGAACCATTGCTTTCATAGAACTTAAATATTTTCAAGCCATATCACAAATAACTCTGAATTCTTAAGCTCTCCCTGGACAACAAACAACTAAACATCTGATGCATCCGAAACATCAAAAGTATGAAAACTTACCTTTATGGCGCCCAAGATTACATTAGACAAACATGCAAATAACTCTTAAAAGTTTGAAAGTCTTTGATGCTTCTAAATTTTCGAAACTCTGAATATTTAACTTAATAGCACCTATATCACGTGTTGTAAATCTCTCATACATCTGAACCTTCGAAACTGTGACATTTACCTTTATAGCCCCTGAACCCTGCCGTCTAAACCTATGACACAACTATTACTACAAAGCTGTGATTCCTTACCTTCGTAGCGCCTGAGCCCACCACGGACGACGCAGGATTGTGACCTGGGTGGGAGTGAGGACCCCCGTATGAACGCCCGCTGGAACCCGGTACTGGAGGATGCAGATCGGGTCCTGACGGGGGGCATGGACCGGGACCGGGGGTTGCTTTTGAAGCGGCGGATGGAGTTTTCGCACCATCGCCGCAGTCGCACCGAAGTCATGCCGCACTTACACTAAGACTCACCTAAAACAAAAGAGAAATAGAGGATTAGTAAGCAAAAAGGAGTATTTAGGGATAAAGCGTAATATGTGCTATAGAATTTTCAAAATCAATGATTAATGAACAAAAACAGTAGAGAGATAAGTGTAAGGATACCTCATAATATGCGACTGTATGTTATGTGTGTTATTACAAAAGCCTGACGAAGCACTTCTTGGTCAGGTTCACTTTTACTATCAATACAATGTTTAGAAAGGGAAGAAGCCAGCTGTATGACATGTCTGTTATAGAAGGAGTAATTTTTGAAGAATGGAATAAAAGGAGGAGTTGGTAGGATGAAAGGACTATCATTCTATATGGGATGGATATTAATTATTATTTCTTGCAATTTGAACTACTTGAAAGTAAGATAAGTCAAAATTAGAATGACTCCAAATCAGAATGGCCGAAATCATAAAGTCTCCAAATTTGAAGGACTCCAAATTAGAATGACTGAAACAAAAGTTATTCGAAATTAGATAGAATAACTCCATATCATAAGGACACCAAAATAAGATGGTTGGAAATAAGAATGCATCAAAATTAGGATGACTCAAAGTTGGAATGACTCGAAATTAGAAAAACTCAAAATTAGGATTACTCGCATATGAACTCGAATACATAATGACTCAATATTATAATTATTCGAAAATATTACAACCCATAAAATAATAGGAATGGAAATTAGATTAACTTGGAATTAGCATGACTAAATTAGGCCCATTGGAAATAGGTGTCGTCCTTGAGACAATGCTCCCCGCTGATCAAAGGCCTCACAACAATGGCTCAAGACAATACTCTCAGTGATCTGTAAATTCCTCCCTCTTTGAACAAATTTGAAATTAATGAGGCAGTTAAGTCAGTGTCACACGAGCGCTTTTTCCGTCAATTTTCCATGAGCAAGTTTGTTCTCGGTATATTTCGGGACATTTTCGCACTGGTATCGGTAACTAGACTGCAGGTAGATTATGTTAGACGGCTGCATTCTGATAAAGTGTAATTTTTAAGCTTCCAGGCCATAATTGCCCGTAAAAATTGCTCAAAAAAGGGCTCGTGTGACTCCAGCTTTACGCTTTCATCTTTATCCCATTTTATCAATATTAGTCTTCTCATTACTTGAACTCTGATTTAAATTATGATTAATTAGAAATATATTAACCTAAATGAGATGGATTTGATAATATATCTTTATTATTCACCATAATATTTGCTTTATCACAGTTTGAATGTATTAGACGTAAATGTATTTAGTTCATGTCAGTACATAGACATGCCTAGTTTATCTTACAGCTACTCTTAATCAAACTTAATCCATGTTACATCTCCTCTGTAAATAATATTATTCCACTAATGAAAGGCATAAATATATATATATATATATATATATATATATATATATATATATATATATATATACCAGGACTTCAGTGGGTGGACGGGGGCAACGCAGCTTCCATAATAGGAGGAACAATAGGGAAATAACTCCATGGAGCACCATCTTTATTTCGAATTTTCGGCTTGCTCAAGCAGCCATCCTCAGGTAAAAAATCATGATCCTAAAAAAAAAAAATCAAAATAATAGAACATTATATCATCAAATAGACCAATAATTAAACAATACAAGTAAAGTTAACTTGACACGTTAACCATAAGCTTAATAAACTAAACATAGTAAATCAAACAGGAATTGCAACCCTCTTAACACCTAAAATACAACAATGGAAACACACTAAAGAAATATAAATTCTTCCTCACAACACAAATCTAATGTTATAATGAATCAAACAAACAAACAAAGTACGTAACCGCTCATCAAACGTGTCTAAAAATAACCACTAGCCTAAAGAAGTTAAACATGACAGTACAGTGAAACAAAAAGGTATACGACCGCTTACCATATGCGTCCACACCCAACCAAAGACTAATCCAAACTGCAAAATACTACATTATTATGGTTCCTAAAGATTCAAATACCCTAAATATAAGTCTCAATGAATCCCCCAAATGAAGCACCAACAGGAATAGAAACAAACTAACTATATGAAATGTTAAGTTCAGGGTTTCGCTTCTTTATGAGAAGTGTTTCGCCCAGTAATGCCTCATACTGGCTGTTGATTATACCGATGATTTGAAAATCATTAGGTGAAAATGGATGATCCTGGGACCTAGAGTGATCCCTAACGGCAGAAAAGGAAATTTTATTTAAAAGCTTGAGCAAGCCGAAAATTCGAAATAAAGATGGTGCTCCAGGGAGTTATTTCCCTATTTTTCCTCCTATATATATATTATAAATATATATAAATATATATATATATATATATATATATATATACAGGTATATATATTATATATATATATATATATATATATATACAAACATACATACATACATGCATAACATTTTAAGACTGAGTGTTCCACACATACGTGCAGTTTCAGTCTCTTGTCCTAATGGCGGCGATCCAGGCAACCCTGTTAATGGCTGCTTCAATTGTCAAGTTTTTGGATTTGAGATTGGCATGTATAGTTCGATCCCAGGTCTTCCTCGGTCTACCCCATGGTGCAGCTTCCTCCACAAAAAACAGACCTGCATCTTTTCACCCAAAATGTTGTTCATCCATTCTCTCCACATGCCCATACCATCCCATTCTACTTGTACGCATCTCCTCGCTAATACTCTTTATACCTAAACGTCTCCTCAGCTCATCATTTGTTATCCTATCCAGCAGTTTGGCCCCACACATCCATCTCACCATTCTCATCTCATTACGTTCCATTCTGTTGACATCCTCTACTTTAATGGCTCATGTTTCTGAGGTATATGTCATTGCACTTCTAACACATGAGGCATACACCTTTCCCTTCTGGGGGAGAGTCATTCTTTTCATGGTCAGAATTGGCAACGGTTCTCTGAACTTCCCCCAGTCACGTCTAATTCTAGCGACAGTGGCAGCCTCGGCCCCACCACCGGCAGAGATGGTATCTCCTAGGTAACAAAACTTGTATATATGTAATATGTAGCATGCATCGATGTCACTATATAACTTAGTAGCTTTCTTCTGGTAGCCACTAGTAACCTTATACTTGTAATAACGGTAGCGGTTATCGGTTATGAACTAATGGTAAGTCAGAATAAATACACAAGTCAATCAGCCTGGTATTTATTGATATAAGTAGGTGTAGAATCAACAGCAGTCAGAACATGAACAAAGAGCAACAGGTGGTAGATTATAATTTGAGATAATCTGGAACAATTGGCATTAGCGTCAGTAATAATTCCTCAGCAGTAGTATATGGTGGAGTGATGAGTGATTATATCTAAGTCCCAATATGTGATCTGGGTTGTGATAGATGAAGTGCCAAAGGATTAAAAGCGGAACACTTCTGGTTGCGTGAGAGGTGTGACTAAGAGTCTCTGGTGTTCTCCAGTAATGTGGAAAGGACAGCGCCATATTCAGGCGGCCGGTAACACCCGCGGCCTATATGGCCGGAAGGTGTATACTTCCGTGACCATATTTGATCCGAGTGTGAATAATGCAGAACAGGCAATTTCAAAAGGTGATGGTGTGATGTACTGTTTATATCAAGTCAGCAATACAGTAATCGGTAGAATACAGCACCGATAACTCAGCAATAGAACATCCGTTAACCACAGCTCACTACACTTACTATAGGTAGCGCCAACGAACTTGACAATTTTCTCGACCCCTGACCTTTTCGTAACTCAAAAGGACCTTGAGCAAACTGGCTGTAAATCTCCACACCTATTTCCTGGTGGACTCTTCCCAAATGATAGCAATGTCAGCCCAATTGCTTTAATTAATTTCAAGTTAGAAGAAGTTAAGTGGTCCAGATAATTGTCAAGTTCGTTGGCGCTACCTATACCAAGTGTACAGTCGCATACAAATAATCATGTTATCAATATGAACTAAGATATATCTGTATAAATAGTAGTGAAGGAAACTAGTACCATCATACAAAGATACTGTATGACATATAAATATATATATATATATATATATATATATATATATATATATATATATATATATGTATATATATATATAAAATCAATCTATCTATCTATCTACTTAAAATAACTCCACACCCTGGCTCAGAAATATTCCCATACACCTCACAAGACTCAGATCCAACCAATGGAAGCTGTACAAAGAAATGAGGAGAATCCATGGCAGACAGTCCCATCAAGCGCAGCAATCCCTCTACACCTTCAACTCCTCCAACGACCGACTGAGAGCAACAACAATCTCACTACAATCCGACTACGAAAACAACCTAGCCAGAAATCGCAGCCTCAAACCGAAACTATTTCACTCATATATCCGGAACAAAAAATAAGCAGAACCCGGATAGGCCCACTAATGATCAACGACACCCTCACCGACTCACCAGAAGCAATGGCGGAATCCTTCGCCGAAGCCTTCTCCGGGGTGTACGAAATAATCCAGCCAGTGAACCCATTCCCCCACCAGATAGGAGCCGCCCCCCTCCCGACAGTCCCCATCAGGCACTCCGAAGTACTGAACCTCCTAAAGTCCCTAAAACCCGACAACGCCATGGGGCCTGACCTCATCCATCCCCGCCTCCTGAAGGAATGCGCTGCAGAACTTGCCGTTCCCCTCACTGCACTCTTCACCCTCTCCCTAGCCACCGGGACAGTCCCACCAACCTGGAAGGAGTCCCACGTCTCGCCTATCTTCAAGAAAGGAAGCAAATCAAACTCGCTAAACTACCGCCCCATAAGCCTAACCTCAGTTGTATGCAAGACCATGGAACGACTGATCACTAAATCTCTCTACAGCTTTCTGGATGACCATCTCCTGTTCGACAACAACCAGTTTGGCTTCAGGCCTTCCAGATCCGTGGTCGACCAACTACTACTGACATACAACTACATCACCACACAATATGACAAAGGTGAAACAGTAGACCTCATCCTGTTCGATTTCCAGAAAGC
This sequence comes from Paralithodes platypus, assembly GCA_032716605.1. Lineage (NCBI taxonomy): Eukaryota > Metazoa > Arthropoda > Malacostraca > Decapoda > Lithodidae > Paralithodes > Paralithodes platypus. Next base: position 9,471,384 of record CM064577.1, on the reverse strand, counting down.
GTTTGATAAAGTCCACAACCAAACCCTGCTAAACAAACTGAGAGACATAGGAATATCGGGGAACCTCCTTAGCTGGATTAAGAGCTTCCTGCTCGACCAAAAAATGAAGGTGCGCATCAACGGAAAAACAAGCTCAGCAAGACCAGTACTCAGCGGGGTTCCCCAAGGCTCCGTCCTAGGCCCACTGCTGTTCCTCATCTTCATAAACCACATAGGATCACTACTAAGCTGCAAATACTTCATATTTGCAGATGACCTGAAAATATACCTCAGCTGCCCATCATCCTCATACCAAGCCTACGGTGGTATGGCAACCCTTCAAGAAAACATCGACCGGCTGCATGAAATTGCCTCCTCGTGGGGTCTAAGGTTTGCCACGGAAAAATGTGCTCACATGCACTTCTCCCGCCACAAAAAACGAACCAGCCTACACAACCCATCTACTTCCTCCAAAACCTGCCCATCCAGCCATCAAACCTGCAGAAGGACCTTGGGATATTCGTCCCAACAACTTTCAAATTTCACCACCATATCCGCCAGGCGGTAAACAAAGCGGAAGGAGTCGCCCAAAATCTGCTCAAGAGTACTGTAAACCGCTCCCCCCAATTCATGTTATCCCTCCTAAAGGTCGACCTAAGACCCATCCTCGACTTTGCGTCCCCACTCTGGAACCAAGACTACCTGACCGACAGCAGACTCACAGAGTCTGTCCAGAGAAGATGGACGAAGCAGATCTCCGGGCTTAGCGACTACCCATACGGCGAGCGCCTACTACAAAGACTCAAACTCCACTCAGTCAGGGGTAGACTGATCAGGTATGACCAAATCTACTGCTACAAGATCTTCCATGGCCTCTCACCCATCAACCCCACCGACCTCTTCACCATGGCCCCTAGGACTGGCACCAGAGGCCACAGTTACAAAATCCAAGTACAGCACTGCTCCTCAGAAGCCAGAAGAAGATTTTTCTCCCACAGAGTCGTCAAGAGGTGGAACTCACTTTCAGAGGACACCGTTACTGCACCAAATCTCAGACTCTTCAAGCAACGCCTCCAAGCAGAAATACACAACTCCCTCCACGAATTTCACTAAAGCACTCAAAACACACATCTAAAACACCTAAACATACATCTCGAACAAACTAACACAACTAAAAAGCTAGTCTCCAACGAGGGCACAATATAAACTAACTATCTCTGCCGGACTCCCAGTAACTGCTACTAATCGTGCATCTAGTTAGAGTGCCCGTATTCATGTCTTGGGCCCCCACTGAACACAGCTGCTCCGTGGACAGTGCGTGGCCCTACCTGGTATATAGTATTTGGAGGGGAGAGGTCGCCGGCGCCGCGGTCCAAGTTTTTGTATCATAACTCGGGATATTGATGATACAATTGAACCAAAATCATCCACATAACCAAACTTAGTGTCGCGGTTCTGTGTAGTGTCAAATCGAATTGATGGCATAAATATCTTCGGAGATATAACAAAAGCGTGTGAAAAACAAAAACCGTTATTCCCCAATGCCAGGCATAAACAAGGGAGTGCCAAGGGAACGATGGGTTTTTAGTCCAGTGTGCAAAGTTTAAATCGCATATTAGTGAAAAGTGGCTAGATTACGATTCATGTATGTAAACTGTATCCCATGAAAAAAACTACCAGCATTTATACAGAACTTACAATTTAAAAAGAAAGTTTAGGGTCAGTGTAAGTGAGCGTCCTACCACCACCGTACCAAAACACATAAATCGCTTAGCACTTGACGAGTGTCATAGGCCCCCCTCTCACCAACACCACCCCTCCCCCTTGACGTAGACACATTCTAAACCGTGGTACCGGTATACGATTTTACCGAAATGGGAACTTAAACTCGAACAGGTAAAACAAATATAAAAAAAATAACCACAGGAAATGGTTAGGGCAGTGATGATTCTGTTTCATAAGTTTATCGAAAGTGTTACTTAAAGTTTAAACCAAAGCCAGTGTTAATGATTGGAAGCTCGAACAAGTCCTAACCACAAAACAGTGAGACCCCCCTCCCCTCTCTCTCTCTCTCTCTCTCTCTCTCTCTAGCCCCTTTCCCTCCCCTGCGTCGTTACATACAAGAAAGTCGAGTGAAATATTCTTATAATGTTAGATATGAATACCAATGACGTTTGCAATATCTGTAGGGACAGTGAGAGACAAACATGGCACAAAATGCCAAATATGCAAAGACAAGTTTCATTGGTGCTGCACAGGACTTTCACCACCGATAAACATGGCTTATAATAATAAGGGGAAGAACTTCCATTTTTGCAACAACTGTGCCGAGTTCACAATGCAAATCATCCAGACTGTGGAAAAAACAGAGGTACAAGATAGACCTAAATATAGCCAAGAGGCGGTGTTATTCCAACAAAATTGGGGAAGCACACCAAGAATTTCCCCTCATACATCCCTGACCACAACCGTATCGAATTCAAGTATTCCTATTTCGTCTCACCCAAAACAACCAACAACACCTCCCTCTGAACAAACACCACACACAACTCCTCCCACACAAAAACTCTCATCAGCCCCCTCCCCACCACCTCGCAACACCGCGACGTCACCAAATACCACACCGCCGCCGCCTCCCGCCTCCCCACATGACCCGCCCACACCGCCCCCCTCCACACCTCTGCCATCTGCCTATGGTACACCAGGGACTCGTTATATTAATAGTGGATTGTGTTGAGGGATGTAGATAGTGTCTGGAGCCATAATATCATTATCATAATATCTTAATATCTTACGCCCGGCAGATCATGACACCCAGCCCCCCTCTACACCACCTCATAACACCACACCATCCCTAAACCACACCACTATTTCCCCCAACTACCAGACCTCCCCCTCCCAGACCCAACTAGCCCCGCAGCATTGCTCACCACATAACAGCTCTCAGTCACCTTCACCAACATGCAGATATTACCTGAAAAGACGGTGCTATTTTGGGCAAAACGGTGATATTAGAGGAAAATGCAGATTTGCCCACCCACAAATTTGCAACAGACTAATAAGTGATGGAAAATGCAGATTTGGTGAAAAATGCAGATACCACCACCCAACCATCTGCAAGTCGTCACTGAAAGAAAAGACCTGCTATAATACTAACTGCCACGATTTTCATATTAGAGGTACATGGAGGTATGCAAGTAACATCACAAATGGTACTGGCAACCCAAAAAACTCTCCAGCTTCGCGAGGACGAGACAGAGGAAGAAGGCAAGGAGAGAACTGGCAGATAAAGATGAGGAGATTGATGGAGATGGAAGAGCACATACAACACCTAGAGCACCTCCTGGCCACCCAAGAGTGGCGAGTACCTCCCGAAGACTATTAGAAACACATAGTTCTCCAAAAAATCTCTCCCCACTCTTGTTTGCAAATATCCAAGGCCTAAAAAACAGAACTACAAACAAAGTACCATTTATTAGGGGCCTGCTAGAAGAAGGAAACGCTATATTTGCGGCTCTCACAGAAACTCACATTAAAGATCAAGAGGATAGTGAAGTATGGATTCCTGGTTATAACCTACACAGAGCGGACAGAACGCATAGAACACGTGGAGGTGTAGCCTTGTACATCCACGACTCACTGATATGTACTGAATTCCTAAATAACAGTAATGAAGTGGTGGAAATACTGGGAGTTAAAATAGAATCCATAAATTTAGCAGTTATTGTAACATACAGGCCTCCGGACTCATCCCTAGAAGAATTCAAAACCCAGCTCAACAAAATAAAAACAGAAGTGGAAGCACTGGGGAACCCAGCAACAAATGTTATGTAGCTAGGAGATTTTAACCTACCAAACATCAAATGGAGGCAACTAGATAACCAAGTAGTTGCAAATAACACCATGGAAGCAAATCCGAGAGAGCTTTTTACACTTTGCGACTTCTTTAGTCTTACCCAGTATATTGCTAAACCCACACAGGAAAACACTATCTTAGACCTTGTCTTCACTAACAATGACTCCCTAGTACACAGTATCAACTTATCCGACACCACATACTCAGATCATAAATTAATTTAAATACAAACAGCCTTAGCAAGTGTACAGGCAACCTCAGAAGCGAGACCAAGAACCGGCCCTTTCAGTAAATTTAACTTCAATAACAAAAATATTAGGTGGGAAGAGGTAAATCAAGAGGAGGAAATAGACTGGGAAGATTTAATGAATAACCTGACACCTGCAGAATGTCTTGTCCTAATAACAGAAACCATGACCCAAATCTGTAGCCACCACATACCTGAAAGACAAACAAGACGAAGAAGCAAACAAGATCGGGAAAGAAGGAAGCTGTACAGAAGAAGAAAATTACTCACACAACGACGCACACATCCAAATCTACAGGATAGGCAAAAGGCCAAAATAGATAGAGAAATTGTGGAAATTGAACATAGGGAGAATATCATATGAACTACAACATATGGAAGAGGAGAGGAAAGCTATTGCAGGTATAAAGGAAAATTCCAAGTACTTCTTTTCATATGCCAAACTAAAGGCTAAATCAGCATCAAACATCGGCCCACTAAGCAAAGGGGATGGGTCATTCACAGGGGACAAAAAGGAAATGAGCGAACTCTTACGCCGGCAGTATGAAATGGCCTTCAGTGAGCCTGATGAAACAAAAGCCATCAGAGACCAAAATATATTTTTCATGGAAACCTCCCCCACGGAAGCCCCCCAGATGCTGGATATTAATTTCGGTCCAAAAGACATAGAAGAGGCCATATCCAACATGCCATCCCACTCGGCACCAGGCCCGGACTCATGGAATTCGATCCTAATGAAGAAATGTAAGGCAAACCTTTCAAACCCCTGGCTATAATGTGGAGAAGGAGTCTAGACACTGGTGAAATACCAGATAGCTTAAAAAACGCAATAATTGCCCCACTGCATAAAGGAGGGAGTAAAGCACTACCCAAAAAAAATACCGCCCGGTAGCTCTAACCTCCCACATCATTAAAGTTTTCGAGCGAGTCCTGCGAAGCAAAATCTCAGCTTTCATGGAGGCAATTGAACTACACAACACCGGTCAACATGGGTTCAGAGCGGGAAGATCATGTCTCTCACAACTTTTGGAACATTATGACAAAATTCTTAAAGCGCTAGAAGAAAAGAAAAATGTTGAGGTCATCTACACCGATTTTGCTAAGGCATTTGATAAATGTGACCATGGTATAATAGCCCACAAATTAAAAGCAAAAGGTATAACGGGGAAAATCGGACGGTGGATATATAATTTCCTCGTAAACCGGAAACAATCAGTAGCAGTAAACCAAGTCACATCTGAGCCTTCGGATGTAAAAAGCTCAGTGCCCCAAGAAACAGTGCTAGCACCCCTTCTGTTCCTCATTCTAATTTGCGACATAGATACCAACACAAGACACAGTACGGTGTCGTCTTTTGCGGATGACACAAAACTAAGCAAGATAGTAAACACACAAGAGGACAAGGGCCAGCTGCAGGAAGACATAAATGTAGTGTTCCAGTGGACCAGGGAAAACAACATGCAATTCAATGAAGAAAAATTCCAATTAATAAGGTACGGAGAAAATAATGGCGTTAAAGTGATCACAAACTACCTAACAGAATCTAACCACATTATAGAACGGAAAGACAGTGTGAAAGACCTTGGGGTGTAAATGTCTGAAAATATGTGTTTCAAAGAACATAACCAGGTCAAAGTTGCAGCTGCAAAACGTTTAATGGGTTGGTCTGCGTACATTTAAAACACGCGTTGAATTACCTATGATAACGCTCTTCAAATCTCTAGTGCTACCGCGGCTTGAATACTGTAGCGTATTAACATCCCCATACAAAGCAGGTGAAATAAATGACTTAGAGAGTGTACAAAGAAATTTCACTTCGCATATAAGTTCGGTAAAACAGCTATACTATTGGGATCGTTTAAGAGCACTGAACCTGTACTCGCTGGAACGTAGAAGAGAACGTTACCTAATAATATACACGTGGAAAATCGCAGAGGGTTTAGTACCAAACCTACATACTCCGATAGTCATGAAATTCAGTGATAGGAGAGGCTGGGAATGCAATATCCCCCGGATGAATAACAGGGGTGCTATGGGCTCTCTGCGAGAGGGCTGGTTATCACACAGAGGCCCACGTCTCTTCAACAAACTCCCACGGCGAGTAAGAGACATGAGGGGCGTCTCTTTAGACAACTTCAAGAGAGCCCTCGATGTCGAACTGCAAAAAGTGCCAGACGAGCCCATCTTAGCAAGGGAGTGGGCTGTCTCTTCAAACAGTCTGCTGCACCAAATCACAACCCACAACGAGGGGCGACGCGCTCCTCGGTGCTGCTAGGAGAGTGGCGAACACAACCTAAGGTCAACCTAAGGTCTCCCTGCTTCACCTAATTATCATCTCCACCGTGTTTAAGTTTCTCACACAAATTTTCTCTCCACTGAACTTTTACTTTGTCCACTAAACTTCTTTTACATTCCCAACCGCACACACACGCACACACACATACGTATACACGCACACACATACACAAACATACACACACCCACACACTCGCACTCTCTCATGCTTCATATCGAAGGTCTTATTTTTTTCGGAATACAAAAATACATTCATAATTCAAATTTTTGTAGAAGTGTTATATTCGAAGTGGATTAAAACACCTACGATCTTGGATGGCCTTATGTGCAGATGTGGTGTTAGAGGGGTTGATATAGGATTGAGCGAGATATATCTATTACACCTACAACGCTCTTAATGCTAACCCTTTTTCATCTTCCTCATTATTTTATTGTCATTTATGTCTCCCTAAATTATTTCTTTCTCTCTCTCTCTCTCTCTCTCTCTCTCTCTCTCCCAGTGTTGGCCAAGTTAGCGGTAATGACGTCATCAGTCTAGCCAGGTGCGCCGCTTCTCACCTGTAATTAGCGAGACACCTCACAGACCCTTTAGTATATAGACTCTAGACACTTGTTAAAATTGTTATACCTTGATCATTTAAATCATACGACCACTTTGTCTGTAACCTTTGACAGTGTTTTATTTTTATTTTTAATGCCTGTGAATTTAATCTTTAAGTATATTTAGAGCACCGAATTATCTACTTTGTGTCTATTTGTCTCGCCTGGTTCGGTGTGATTCAAAATATCTATCTATCTATCTATCTATCTATCTATCTATCTATCTATATGCTCAGGCCCAATCCCCACTTTTCCTATTTTTTATTTTCTATTTAATTCTATTTTATTTTATTTTTTCTTGGGGTGGGGAGGGGGGGGGATTCAAAATATACTTATGCATAACTTAAATTATACTTCTGCTGACTTGGGCTCGATTGTCAGAATATATTGAGGACATATTTTGGAGATTCAGTACATATATACTGTATTAATCTTCAGGATGTTATCATAAGCTCACCGACATACCATAAACCACCTGTGCTGTTGTCAACAAACAATTATTAATGTATGGGTATACACAGAACTATACATAGAATGTGGATAAAAAGGCAAAAGAAGTTGAAAAATCAGTAAATAACCTAAAAATAAATCAATAACAAATAGGGGGGGGGGGGGCGTTGAAAAGGTGATCTCCCCGAACAATCACCAGACCAGACCAGATCTCCCAAACCCCACAATATAGTTTAAGGGGACATGGGTCGTTTCTCTGGTCCCCTTTCTCCCTTGTGTTAAGCCCCATTTGTTTTGAGATTATAAGACGTTCGGCCCATTAGTTTGCAAATTTTGACACCTTTCGCCCCATTTCGTTGTCAATTTTAAGACCTTTCGTGCCATTTAGGTGTCTATTTTTTCCTGGCGAGCGACAGCGAGCCTGAAATTTTAAGAGGAGCTGGCCTTTGGCCGATACATTTTTCTACCGAAAAATTTACAAATTTATCTTGAAGGGGGGGTCTAGGGGGTGGGTTTCTAATCTTGATGGAGGTCTAGGGAGGAAACTAAAACAATATATGATTAAATATATGTATAGACCAAAAAACGACCCATCTCCCCTTAAGTGTAAGCTCGTGATATGTGATACTGCATGTTGTGGGAAGTTAGACAGTGTAACGGTATGAGGCTCAGCACACCAGATCAAAGTAGCTATAGTGTTGACGTTATGAGGCTCAGCACACCAGATCAAAGTAAGGTAGCTATAGTGTTGACGTACAGCCTGACAGCCTAACCTGTCAGATGTCCGCTAGACTTTAGATATCAAACCCACATTAAAAAAAGCCTCGATATATTTCGCTAAGGGGGGGTAACCGGCTTTTATTTTTATCTTTCTCTCTTTTTCTCTCTTTCCCTGGCTTGTATCCATTCGGTCCCACTCAGCCAACTGTGTTAAGACGTTTATCCCCATCCAGGTGTCGATTTTATCACTCGCCAGCATTGTATGGAGAAATCCGGCTTCACCGGAGAAATTTTTCTATAAACAAATGTACACATTTAGCTTGCTGTCAAAACAAAACAATATATATATATACTGGCTCGCTGCCACTCGCCAGGAAAATATTGACACCTGGATGAGGGTAAACGTCTTAAAACAGTAGGCTGAATGGGGCCGAATGGATACAAGCCAAAGAGAGAGGGAGAGAAAGAGAAAACAAGCGAAGTGGGCCCCTTAACCCTTTCACGCATTTATGACGCAGAGTTGCCAGATTAGCAATAAGAAATAGAGTTCTCTCACTCTTATAATTACCTCTCCAAAATTAGTTTTCTGCCCACAGATAACTCAAAGACAACTGCAGAGGTTGAAGTAACTAAACTAACGGTTTTTAAATACCCCTGATGGTAACAAAGGCTTTAAAGTATCCCCAATAGGCTCAAAATCGCGTCAATATGATTGCCGTTACAAACATGCATGACAAAGCGCTAGTTTGACTCCTTGTCCTCCGTTATAGTATGATCAAGTCATATCTTATTCTGTTCTGGCTAACATCGAACGATTTTCATAAATATCTGGAAGAAAATCTCGTAGACGTAGCTTGACAAACCTCTTTAAACAATAACTGATTTGAATATAATCATATAGACACAATTTAAATCTAGTTGTAATTGATCCATATATTAGGAGGCATAATTATAAGCAAGGGTATTAGAATAACCTAGTCCCTATGATATGATTCCAACAGTATGAACTAAGCCTATCGTAACATTATTGAAACTAACCTATCAGACAAAACCAGACACGAGTAAATTCATCCAAAGCAAACCAAGCCTAAGCTATATCAACCTAAGGCCTACACTAATCAAAATGCATTAACATACCATTATCTAGGATCCAATTTATCAAAAGCAAATGGTCAGTGATAGGTACCAAAATGGCGGATCAAGGATGATAGTTGTCGTCTCTCTGCATTATACAGCTCCACCAGTTCGGCCCAACTGAGTAACGGGTAGAGAGTCCTGTTATATACTGTAGTTTGTTCACGGCTGCTTCATAAAACCTTTGTGAGTGGGTGATGTGGGGACCTCTCTTTGTGTGTGCATGTGTTTGTCTGTCTGTATGTCTGTATCTGTCTTTATTTGTATGGCTGTATCTGTTTGCCTCTGTATGTCTGTATCAGATTGTCTGTTATCAATCTGTATGTTCGTGTCTCTGTCTGTATCAGCCTGTGTCGTCATGCTCATGCCTTTGTATCATCATTACTTGTATGAATATATTTAAGCTTTACATAATTCAACTAACTATTTTAACTTTCCCTTTACTTATCCATTATTCCCTCTCTCTCTCTCACTCACTTTCTCATTTAAAAGTTGTATATAAGATTAATGAAATATTTTATGTAATAACATTGACATAAAATCCTGCTGTACTACAGGAGCCAGATGGTGGGTTACACATTCACTATATGCTCCTCACTCGTCTGTTGTAACAATATAGTAGTCACATACGTAAACACGTAGGCATATACGTAAAACTTTAAGAAATTACGGCCAGTCTACTCTCAATGCGCGAGTAGAACGAGTAGCCCACTGGGTCAATTTGGGTGCGGCAAGGTTGCTGATGAGTCAATCAGGAACGTGGAGCCTGTATGTCAAAAAGGGGGGAAAAAGACGACCGACCAGCACCACGGTCGTTGACCAGAGATCTCGTCGGACGTAGCAGCGACCACGTGAGACAGGTGTCTCGTCAAAGTAGAAAGTTCCAGTCGAACGTGGAAGTATAAGTTAGTTGACGCATCTGGCAGAAGCCGCACTCTTAAGACGGGCAATTGTACGAGGGGACACGACCAGCGAGGGACCCTAGTCACACCTCACCACACCGGAGCAGCAACCAACAAGCCAACCCTGCCATCTGCACCCTGCACAAATCGTGCACAAACGACAACCTATCTTTCATATTTTCCTCATTACCTTTAGGCTACCACCACTAAATCCCTCCTACCACTCGCTGATTCATAACAAAAGGACTTCCTCGGCCACCATAAATCGGTTCCATATTGTGTGACAATACTTACCCTCTGCCTTAAAAATCCTCCCACACCCACTTCTCGTATCCGTACGAAGAAAAGGAAACAAAGGAAAATCTTGGCGGCGAAAGACTGCACCAATCGGTCCATAGTGTGACAAGTCTCTTGTAAAAACCTATACAAATCTAGTGTACGAAGGAAGGAAAAAAGAAATGTGGTGGCGAAACTTACCAATGGCTTCATATGTGTAACACAAGCAATTATTTACCTTAACCAAACAAAACCACCTACTACATTCCGATACCATAAATTTGTAGTTATAGTGTCTTTTCACTACTTTCGAGGGGACTGATTTTTGGCGAGGGGAGTGTTTTTTTTTACCATTTTCTCCCAACTAATAGATTTAGCCAAAAAAAAAAAAAAAAAATATGGCACTAAGAAGCACACCGTCAAAATCTGGTCACTTACTTTCCAGGATGAATTCTCGATGTTATCCTCAGGATGAATTCCTCGATTTGTTCATGGTGCATGAAGGACTGGGAATGGAATCATTCCTGCCCTTTTGTAGTTCCCAGATCAAACCCAGACCTACGTGGTTGACAAAGACTGTCTTTGTCTGTGTTTGGTCAGACTGCCTACGATTGGCCAGAACGGTCCAGGTACGACCTAACAAATCCCAAAAATGCGGCATCTACGCATCTGACGTGGCTGGGCTGGCCTGTGTTCCCGCAAATCCACATGAGGTCGACTATGCTTACGCACGTCGCAAACACGTAGGTTCAATACGACTCCATACTCTGACATAACACTGGCCCCGTTAGTACGTCTGTGGTCAATAGACGTGGAAAGAACGCGTTCACGGCAGCTACTCGCTCTTTTACATAAATTGCAACGGGAGGAGCATTACGTGAATGTGTGAGAGTCAAGCTGTCATACATATCGGAGAATTGTATAGTTTATCATCCAAACATTTAGTTTTATGATATATATGATATATGTGTAGTTTCAATTATATGCAAGCTGTGTATATCAGTCAGAAATGAAGCTAAAACATAATAGTATCTTCTTCATATAATTGACCATATGTGACTAGATACTTTTTGTAAGTATTTCAGAGTAAATAAGGGCTATAGATGATTATATCTATTGTTAATCT
>CM064577.1:9415866-9459699 GCA_032716605.1 Paralithodes platypus | reverse complement strand
AATTATTAATGTATGGGTATACACAGGAAACTATATCATAGAATAGCATGTGGATAAAAAGGCAAAAGAAGTTGAAAAAATCAGTAAACACCTAAAACTAAATCAAATAACAAATAGGGGGGAGGGGGGGCGTTGAAAAGGTGATCTCCCCGAACAATCACACAGACCAGACCAGATCTCCCAAACCCCACAATATAGTTTAAGGGGAAATGGGTCGTTTCTCTGCTCCCCTTTCTCCCTTCTGTTAAGCCCCATTTGTTTTGAGATGATAAGACGTTTGGCCCATTAGGTTGCAAAATTTTGACACCTTTCGCACCATTTCTGTTGTCAATTTTAAGTCCTTTCGTGCCATTTTGGTGTCTAATTTTTTTCCTGGTGAGCGACAGCGAGCCTGAAATGTTAAGAGCGTGAGCCGGCCTTTGGGCGATACATTTTTCTACCGAAAAATTTACAAATTTATCTAGAAGGGGGGGTCTGGGGGTTGGGTTTCTAATCTTGATGGAGGTATAGGGAGGAAACTAAACCAATATATGATTTAATATATGTATAGACCAAAAACGACCCATCTCACCTTAAGTGTAAGCTCGTGATATGTGATACTGCATGTTGTGGAAGTTAGAACAGTGTAACCGGTATGAGGCTCAGCCACCAGATCAAACGATATGACAAAGTAGCTATAGTGTTGACGTTATGCGGCTCAGCACACAAGTATCAAAGTAAGTGATATAGTGACGTATGAGGCTCAGCACACCCGATCAAAGTTAGCGATAGTGTTGACGTTATGAGGACAGCACACCAGATCAAAGTAAGGCGATGTAGTGTTGGACGTTATGAGGCAGTGTAACGGTATGAGGTTATGAGCTCAGCACACCAGATCAAAGTAAGGTAGCTCTAGTGGTGACATTATGAGGCACAGCAACCAAGATCACAGTGTTATGTGTTGACGTTAGAGGCTCAGCACACCAGCTTCAAAGTAAGGTAGCTTAGTGTTGACGTTATGAGGCTCAGCACACCAGGATCAAAGTAATGGTAGCTATAGTGTTGACGTACAGCCTGACAGCCTAACCTGTCAGATGTCCGCTAGACTTTAGATATCAAACCCACATTAAAAAAAGCCTCGATATATTTCGCTAAGGGGGGGTAACCGGCTTTTATGTTTATCTTTCTCTCTTTTTCTCTCTTTCCCTGGCTTGTATCCATTCGGTCCCCACGCAGCCAACTGTGTTAAGACGTTTATCCCCATCCAGGTGTCGATTTTATCACTCGCCAGCATTGTATGGAGAAATCCGGCTTCACCGGAGGAAATTGTCTATAAAACAATGTACCACATTTAGCGTGCTGCATCAAAACAAAACATATATATATATACTGGCTCGCTGCCTCTCGACAGGAAAATATTGACAACTGGATGAGGGCGGTATAAACGTATTAAAACCGTAGGCTGAATGGGGCCCGGATATGGATACAAGGCCAAGAGAGAGGGAGAGAAAGAATAAAACAGCGACGTGGGCCCCTTAACCCTTTCACGCATTTATGACGCAGAGTTGCCAGATTAGCAATAAGGAAAATAGAGTTCTCTCACTCTGCTTATAATTACCTCTCCAAAATTAGTTTTCTGCCCACAGATAAATCAAAGGGACACCTGCAGAGGTTGAAGTAACCTAAAACTAACGGTTTTTTAAATACCCCTGATGGTAACCAAGGCTTTAAAGTATCCCCAATAGGCTCAAAATCGCGTCACTATGATTGCGCGTTACAAAAATGCCTGGACAAAGCGCTAGTGTGACTCCTTGTTCCTCCGTTATAGTAGGATCAAGTCATATATTATTCTGATTCTGGCTAAAATCGACCGATTTTCATAAATATCTGGAAGAAAATCTCGTAGGACGCTTGCTTGACAAAACTCTTTAAACCTAAATTGATTTGAATATAATAATATAGAACACAATTTAAATCTAGTTGTAATTGATCCATCTATTAGGCGGCATAATTATAAGCAAATGGGTATTAGAATAACCTAGGTCCATATGATATGAAGTTCCAACAGTATGAACTAAGCCTATCGTAACATTATTGAAACTAACTAAGCAGACAAAACCAGACACGAGGTAAATTCAGCCAAAGCAAACCAAGCCTAAAGCTATAGTCCAACCTAAGGCCTACACTAATCAAAATGCATTAACAGACCCTTATCTAGGATCCAATTTATCCAAAAAGCAAATGGTCAGTGATAGGTACCAAAATGGCGGATCAAGGATGATAGTTGTCGTCTCTCTGCATTATACAGCTCCACCAGTTCGGCCCAACTGAGTAACGCGTAGAGAGTCCCTGTTTATATACTGTAGTTTGTTCACGGCTGCTTCATAAAACCTTTGTGAGTGGGTGATGTGGGGACCTCTCTTTGTGTGTGCATGTGTTTGTCTGTCTGTATGTCTGTATCTGTCTTTATTTGTATGGCTGTATCTGTTTGCCTCTGTATGTCTGTATCAGATTGTCTGTTATCAATCTGTATGTTCGTGTCTCTGTCTGTATCAGCCTGTGTCGTCATGCTCATGCCTTTGTATCATCATTACTTGTATGAATATATTTAAGCTTTACATAATTCAACTAACTATTTTACTTCCTTACTTAACATTATTCCCTCTCTCTCTCTCACTCACTTTCACCCTCTCTCTTGGGGTGGTAAAGAAGATTGGTAGGGGTGAGTGGGAAGATTAAGTGAAGAGGGATAATGTGGTTAGGTGTGAAGGGTGGGAGACAGGTTGACATAATATGATCCTAGGGACGTGTAGGCTACAGGAGCCAGATGGTGGGTTCACACATTCACGTATATTGCTCCCGTCAGCTCCCGTCTGTTGTAAACGAAGGTATATTGGTAGTTGGCAACCGATTACGTAAAACGTAATGGCATAATACGTAAAACTTTAATGAAATTACGGCCAGTCGTGGGGGGGGGGGGGGGGGGGGGGGGGGGTACTCTCGCATTGCGCGGCGGTAGAAACGAGGTTAGCCCACGTGGGTCAGGAATGTTGTGGGTTGCGGCCAACGGCCGCCCGGGTTGCTGATTCGAGTCGACCCAATCAGGCAAACGTGGCTCGCCCTCACGTATGTCAAACAGACGGGGAAACATACGACCGACCAGGCCACCACGGTTCGTTCTGACCAGAGCATCCTCGTCGGACGTAGCAGCGACCACGTGAGGACAAGAGCTGCTCTCGTCAAATCGTAGAAAGTTCAGTCGAAACGTGGAAGTATACGTTAGTTAGGACGCATCTGGCCAGAACCGCCGCACTGCGGTGTTGGCGGGGACGGAAGACCACCCCACGGCACTCGTTGTTACGAGGGGACAACGGGTACCAGCGAGGGACCCTCCAGTCACACCTCACCACACCGGAGCAGCAACCCAAACAAGCCAAACCCTGCCACCCTTCTGCACCCTGCCGACAACACAAATCGTAGCAGAGAAACGACCTGCACCTATGGCTTTCATATTTTTACCACATTGTACCTTACCCTTTAGGCTACCCACCACAAAAATCCCAAATCCCTCCTACCACCCACTCGACTGACTGTCGGGTCCAGGTCAGAAGGAAAAAAAAAAAGGAAAATCTTGTGGCGGCGAAAACGGGACTGCACCAATCGGTTTTTTTCCATAATTTGTGTGACAAAGTCTCTTACCCTTCTGCCACATCCACCCCCCACCAACCCCCCAACCTCCTCCCACTACCCACTTCTAGCGTATCCGTACGAAAGGGAATAAGGAAACACAAAGGAAAATCTGTGGCGGGCACCCGAAAAACGACTGCACCACATCGGTTCCATATTTGTTGTGACAAGTCTCTTTACCCATTCTGCCTTCCCCCACCACACCCCCAACCTACTTCCCACACCCAATTTCTAGCGTATCTCGTACGAAGGAGGAAGGAAAAAAAGGAAAATCCGTCGTGGTGGCGAAACTACCTCACCAATCGCCGTCATATGTGCTTAAACCACAAGTCAATTACCCTTCTTACCTTCCCCCAACCAACCCCAAAACCACCCTCACACCCCATACATTCCGATAACATTAAAGTCTCTGTATGTCTATAGTGTCTTTTCAGCTACTTTCGGGGACCATCGGGGACCTGATTTCTGGCGAGGGGAGTGTTTTTTTTACCCATTTCTCTCCCAAACTTAATAGATTTAGCCAAAAAAAAAAAAAAAAATATTGGCACTGGCAGAAGCACACGTCACAAATTGGATGGCACTCAGCGGGTTTTTACTCCTCCAGGATGAATTCCTCGATGTTACTCCTCCAGGATGAAATTCATCGATGTTGTTCATGGTGCCGATGAAGGGACTGAGGAATGGGAATGGTGTGGCCATTCCTGCCCTTTTGTAGTTCCCAGATTCAAACCCAGAACCTACGTGGTTGACAAAGACTGTCTTTGTCTGTGTTTGGTCAGACGGGGGATGTGACTACGATTGGCCAGAACCGGTCCAGGTACGACCTAACAAATCCCAAGACATGCGGCCTCATCTACGCCGGTCTTGAGGGGGCGTGGACATGGGGCGTGGCCTGTGTTCCCGCAAATCGTGCAGCCCATGAGGTCGAACGGGGCTATGCTTACGCACGTCGCAAACACGTACGTAGTTCAATACGACTCCATTACGTCTGACATAACACTGGCCCCGTTACGCTCAGTCTGTCGCGTAAGTGCAATAGACGTGGATGGAAGAACGGGCGTTCCAACGGCGCAGAAGAAGAAACTACTCGCGTCTTTACATAAATTGGCGATACGCCGGACGGGAGCAATATACGTGAATGTGTGAACCCACCAAGAGTCAAGCTGGTGGCATACGGGATACTTTATCGGAGAATTGTATAGAAGTATTATCATCCAAACATTTTATCCTGTTTTAGTGGTATATATATGATATATTTTTGTATCGCTTATAACAATTCAATACTGCAAGCTGCATGCTATATAAAACAGTCATCAATGAAGCTAAAACATAATAGTATCTTCTTCATTATAATGTTGAGTCCGATACTGTGATTCTAAGAATACTTTTTGTAAAACAGCTTTATCGACGGGTATTTTCAGAGTCAAAGTATATGGGTCTCATATGTACTGACCTTATATCTATTGTGTGATTAATCTCCAATGGAATGGTACTTTCTTTTTTATAGCTTACATTATAAACATTTCGGTTCTACGACAACTGCCCCCCAGATAACTGTTCGCATAGGAGAACTGCCACCCGGTCAACCGTTCCAGTAGGACAATTGCCTCCCAGGGCAACGGCTCCCACAGGACAATTGCCTCCCAGGACAACTGTTTCCGTAGGACAATTGCCTCCCAGGACAACGGCTCCCGCAGGACAATTGCCTCCCAGGACAACTGTTTCCGTAGGACAATTGCCTCCCAGGACAACGGCTCCCGCAGGACAATTGCCATCCAGGACAACTGTTTCCGTAGGACAAATGCCTCCCAGGACAAGTCCCCCCCCCCCCCCTCTTCCTCCCCCTAGACAACTGGTCCCGTAGTGCAACTGACCCCCTCCCCTCCACCCCTGTATACTCGTATAGTCTATTGATTCAATAATGTGAGTAAGTTATATCATTATCAAAACTAATATGTAAGGGTAATTACTAACGTGAATTATCTGCCACACAATTTGGTATGCAGTTGCCTCACGAAAACTATAACGCTCCTCAAATAGTATCATGTGTCGCAGTAAACAAGAAGGTAAGGCATCACTGAGTTAGGGCCACAATGATATGTTAGCAGTACAGTATTATTAAAAACACAAAAATATATATATACGCACACACACACACAAGTAGTCCGTGAGCCAGGGTGAGAGCCGGTCCCATCAGATAGAGGGTTTTAGCTACAATAATAAGCTATGTGACATTTTTGTTGTTGTCGTGGATATGTTACTTTGATATGATATCCTTGGTTATTGAGTTCCCATATCACTTAGCAGCCGTTCATTGGAGATTATGCTGACATTTCCATCCCCTGGTATGTTACCGATTCCTGTGTTTCTTGGGATCTGGCCCATCGCCTAAATCGAACAGTCGCCAAGAGCTACAAGGATATTGCTGCGTCAGGGGTGGGACTCCAAGACGCTACATCAGCAAGCAATTAGACTCTGCCGAAGTAAGTATTCTATAAAATAATATACATGGATGAGACGCCGTTATTTCCTCCGACACAGGGAAAGCAATATTCACGTTGGACAAAGATATACGAGTAACTTATTATATTTTTTGTTTTCGTGGAGTTTTCTCGGTGTGTAATAATTCCCAAATAGAGGTGCTGGTGAAAATGAGGCTGGGGCTGTGAGGTGTAAAGGTAATTGGACTATTTGCTGAGGAAAATCAGAGGCTTATGACTCCTCGTTCTGTACATTATCCGCTCTACAACACTGGAGTAATGGGAAGAGAAGAGGAGAAGTTGCAAGTAAAGAGAAAGAGAGGAGAGAAGAGAAGGAAAGAGGAATAGAAGGATACAGAGGAATAGTGATAATGGTGGAAATGATAGAGAAGAAATAATATATAACTGCAACAGGAATGGATGTATATAACGGCAAGCGAAGGTAGAGGAAAGAGAAAGAGAAAGAAATGAAAATAAAACTGGGACGAAGTATCACAAAATTAAGAAGAACAGACAAGAAATGTAGGACTAAAATCCGTGGTTTCTGAGTCCCGGTTTCCATAATTATATTACCTAACTGGTATGGCGAGGTGATAATAGAGAGGCAAACGATAAGAACATTAAGGAGGAAAGAAGAATCTAAGATGAAGGGAAGGGGCAAGAACATATAATAATACATCAAATAGACATAAACACATAAGGAAGAGAGAAACAATAATTATCGAGAATGATGGCAGGAAGGGAGGAGGGAGAAAAGTCAAAAGAAAAAAAGGAGAAAGATAAAGAAGAGACGAAAGAGTGAAGGGGAATAATAGAGGAGAAGACAGGAAGGAGGTGAAGGAGAAAACTAGACTCAGTGTGTTATGAGGCTCGTTCTACACATCATCTGCTGCTAAGACGAGGTGAGAGAGAGAGAGAGAGAGAGAGAGAGAGAGAGAGAGAGAGAGAGAGAGAGAGAGAGAGAGAGAGAGAGAGAGAGAGAGAGAGAGAGAGAGAGAGAAGGGGGGGGGGGGGAAACAACGAGCTAATACAGGGAAAAAATAAATAGACGAATGGAAAACAGGAAACCAGAGTTATAGTGAAGGAACACAAAAGAATACAGCAAGAAGTAAAATATAATTGATACGAAATATATAGACAACGAGGGAAGCCATAGACGAAACTAAAAATAAAGTAAATAGTGAGACCCGACAGAATGCATAGTCAATAAAAGATAAGTTAACATGAAAAAAAAAAAAAAACAGTTAACGAAAGAATTGGGGTGAGTAAGCTAGTGGAGGGAAAAGCAGAGCGGAGTAACTACAGGGGAGCGAAGGAAAGAAAAAGAGGAAAAAAAGCAACACGAGAATGGAGTGAAAGAAAACGGCTGAGGGTAAACTAAATCAAACATTGGTGATGGAGTTTGTACCGCTAAAACTTAGTAAAACACAAAGGATAAAAGAAAGGAAAAAAATACAGAATACATTATGCAGTTCGGGAAAAAAGGTTAGAAGCAAAACATGGGTGATCGGTAGAGCTCCTATCTACGCCACATGTGCAATCCTTAGGAGTGGTGATGCATGTAAATGAAACAATAGACACTTGGGTCACAGTGGTATCGTGATTATTAAGCAACACCTTTGATGGTTATGTTTTGGATATTTTCTTAAGAACGCTGAAGGCGGGGAGTCATCGGATGTTAGCTGAAATACAATTGGGTACCAAGTTTCATCTAAACTAATTCATAATTATGTTTATAAATATACTGTTGATCAACAGACGCACATATTTACGAAATACGATAGAATCATGATCTTTACGAAAGCCTTTTCTGGTGATAATTAAATATCCTTCTAGGAATATACAAAAATTCAAATCACAGAACGACAGAAAGAGATAATAAGACAAATGTAGATCGTGATACACACGCGTGTAAGCACAGACATATAAATTGCTAGTTAGCTCAAACAGATCAACAGATTGATATATATATATACCGGTATATATATATATATATATATATATATATATATATATATATATATATATATATAGAGAGAGAGAGAGAGAGAGAGAGAGAGAGAGAGAGAGAGAGAGAGAGAGAGAGGGAGAGAGCAAGCAGATGTGAAAGTAAGAAATAATAGAGACAGAAGGGTTGCCGGCCGGGAAAATGCAATATTCAAGCTGGCAGGCAATAACACACGCACGCACATACTAACACACACACACACTCTCTCTCTCTCTCCTTTTCTGACACATACATTCAATCTCTCACTTTCTTTTCCAAAAGCAAAAAGTTAAAGAAATGGGGATACGATCATTACTGATAATATGTACCATTGGGAAACTTGCATTACGGTATCACCTGATATGATGCTCCCACAAAACAGAGAGAGAGAGAGAGAGAGAGAGAGAGAGAGAGAGAGAGAGAGAGAGAGAGAGAGAGGTGTGAAGCCAATAACCTGGTACCCCAAGACTCATGACCCAGAGCTCCTGAAAAATGAGTCTAACGAAGGAAGATTTAAAGGCTCACCCTAGATCCCTCAATAACCTCATACTAGCTCCCTCAATAACCTCATACTAGCTCCCTCAATAACCTCACACTAGCTCCCTCAATACCCTCACCCTAGCTCCCTCAATAACCTCACCCTAGCTCCCTCAATAACCTCACCCTAGCTCCCTCAATAACCTCACCCAAGCTCCCTCAATAACCTCACACTACCTCCCTCAATAACCTCACACTAGCTCCCTCAATAACCTCACACTAAGTCCCTCAATAACCTCACACTAGCTCCCTCAATACCCTCACACTAAGTCCCTCAATAACCTCACACTAGCTCCCTCAATAACCTCACACTAAGTCCCTCAATAACCTCACACTAGCTCCCTCAATAACCTCACACTAGCTCCCTCAATAACCTCACACTAGCTCCCTCAATAACCTCACACTAGCTCCCTCAATAACCTCGCTCTACCTCCCTCAATAACCTCACACTAGCTCCCTCAATAACCTCACACTAGCTCCCTCAATAACCTCACACTAGCTCCCTCAATAACCTCACACTAGCTCACTCAATAACCTCACACTAGCTCACTCAATAACCTCACACTAGCTCACTCAATAACCTCACACTAGCTCCCTCAACCTCACACTAGCTCCCTCAATACCCTCACCCTAGCTCCCTCAATAACCTCACCCTAGCTCCCTCAATAACCTCACCCTAGCTCCCTCAATAACCTCACCCAAGCTCCCTCAATAACCTCACACTACCTCCCTCAATAACCTCACACTAGCTCACTCAATAACCTCACACTAGCTCCCTCAATACCCTCACACTAGCTCACTCAATAACCTCACACTAGCTCACTCAATAACCTCACACTAGCTCCCTCAATAACCTCACCCTAGCTCCTTCAATAACCTCACCCTAGCTCCTTCAATAACCTCACACTAGCTCCCTCAATAACCTCACACTAGCTCCCTCAATAACCTCACACTAGCTCCCTCAATAACCTCACATTAGCTCCCTCAATAACCTCACCCTAGCTCCCTCAATAACCTCACCCTAGCTCCCTCAATAACCTCACCCTAGCTCCCTCAATAACCTCACACTAGCTCCCTCAACAACCTCACACTAGCTCCCTCATTAACTTCACACTAGCTCCCTCAATAACCTCACCCTAGCTCCCTCAATAACCTCACACTAGCTCCCTCAATAACCTCAACTAGCTCCCTCAATAACCTCACACTAGCTCACTCAATAATCTCACACTAGCTCCCTCAATAACCTCACACTAGCTCACTCAATAACCTCACACTAGCTCCCTCAATAACCTCACACTAGCTCCCTCAATAACCTCACACTAGCTCCCTCAATAACCTCACACTAGCTCCCTCAATAACCTCACACTAGCTCCCTCAATAACCTCACACTAGCTCACTCAATAACCTCATACTAGCTCACTCAATAACTTAATATTAGCTCACTCAATAACCTCAGACTAGCTCCGTCATTAACTTCACACTAGCTCCCTCAATAACCTCACCCTAGCTCCCTCAATAACCTCACACTAGCTCCCTCAATACCCTCACACTAGCTCCCTCAATAACCTCACACTAGCTCCCTCAATACCCTCACACTAGCTCCCTCAATAACCTCACACTAGCTCCCTCAATAACCTCACACTAGCTCCCTCAATAACCTCACACTAGCTCCCTCAATAACGTCACACTAGCTCACTCAATAACCTCACCCTAGCTCTCTCAATAACCTCACACTAGCTCCCTCAATAACCTCACACTAGCTCACGCAATTACCTCACACTAGCTCCCTCAATAACCTCACACTAGCTCCCTCAATAACCTCACACTAGCTCCCTCAATAACCTCACACTAACTCCCTCAATAACCTCACACTAGTTCACTCAATAACCTGATACTAGCTCACTCAATAACTTAATATTAGCTCACTCAATAACCTCACATTAGCTCACTCAATAGCCTCACACTAGCTCAACACTATACACACACTATCCTACTTTTCTGGGTGACTTAGCTAACTTTAGTCGATTTAATTGGGACAAACAATCCTGCCAATACTATTATGAAATTCCACCAATAGTACTTAAAACATGTGTCTTATTGCTTGCTCTGTTTTGGTGAAATATTTCCGTCTGTGTACCCATACCTCATGTTGCCCACTCTCCTGGAAAGAGGCAAACATCCAACCTGTTCCTAAAATGGGAGCCTCTTCAGATCCATCAAACCACTAGCTATAACTTCCACCCTTGGTAAATCTTCGAAACAATAATAAATAATCACCTAATAAAGCATCTAGAGACTAGTATATTAGTCAGTGATAGACAGTATGGCTTTATACATGAACGATCAACGGCAGACATTCTTTGCCTTCTTGCGCATCAAATGAACCAAGCTACTGAACAACATAGTGAAACGCATACAATAGCATTGGATATTTAATTTGCTTTCGATAGAGTCTGGTATCAATCCTTACTGTCGAAGATGTTACACTACGGTCTTGCATCACTAATTCCACTAGTTTCTTCGTATCTTTATAACAGAAATATAAATGTAATTGTAGATGACCTTTATTCTCAATTTTACTCCATAAATGCTGGCGTTCCTCAGGGATCAGTTTTGGTCCCAACTCTGTTTTTTATTCATATATAATTATGATCTCCTATCTATCACTCATAACCTAAAACATTCCTACGAAGATGACTCAACATTCCATAGTTCCTTACATGTAGCAGTTCTTTCACGCAGCCCGATATTATACATACCAAATTAAGCATTTAAATGTCTTTGAACAAGGACCTATCTAAATATTTATGAATGGGTACAAACAAATCTAATAGTTTCCTTTAATGCACAGAAAACCGAGTACACCAGTTTGTTTTATCAGACAATCTTTTTGACTCCCACATAATTTTTAATGATGTAAATATTCCCACCTCTTCTAGTATTGATTTCCTTGGTGTAACATTGAATGCCAGCTTGAGCTGGACACCTCATATTTGATCCATTGCTAAAAATGCCTCTAAGAAAATGGACTTCTACATAGAGTTCGAGAATTCTTCAATGATGAGCAGTTAGCCATTATATAATTATGATAGTCATGTTCATTCTCAGATGGAATACTGTTCACACTTGTGAAATGGATGTGGAGTGGTTGCATTGAGGCAGTTGGACAACATTCAAAATAAACAAATTAGATTAATCAATAACCCTGTAATCACGCAAGATCTTCATCCATTATTCATACGAAGAGTTGTTGCATCCCTTGCATGACTGTGCAGATATTTTCATGGAAAATATTCTGAGAAACTTGCTTCAATTGTACCACCTCTCCGCATCTTTCTCCACAGAACTAGGGTAGCTGGAAATGACCATGAATTCACAGTCTTTCCCCCACACTGTAGAACTTCCGCTTATCAAAATTAATTTATTTCCAGAACTTTTACTCTCTGGAATTAACTTCCTTGGAGCTGCTTTCCACAAATTTACAACCTACAACAGTTTAATTCCAATTATATGAATGGAGGATACCTTATTTGTTTCGTCTTTGTTTTCTCTTCCTCTATTTACTGGCTCTTAAAAAAAAAAAAAATCCTATCATTGCTCTTGTATCAGCCTTCCTAAATATTCACACTACCAGTCAACAACTTCCTATTATTCCTACAGTGCGTGTATGCTGTTTGTAGGATACTATCTGAGAAACCTTTGTTTTCTTTATATGTTATGGCACTATGCTATATCGGTATGCATCTAACTATTCCTACAATTCCTGAAAATGAGCCTTACGAACAAATAATTAGAGGCTCCATCTATTTCACATAATAACAAAACAGTGGTTCAAACCTTCCTTCACACTATCTATCTATCTATTGCCTTACGCCGTGATCCCCAAAGGTGTGGTCACGAACGAAACGCCCCCATGCACCTCTGTCCCCAGTCAGTCGACGCCCCTCCTCCCAACCAGCACCGCCTTCATTCATATATTTCTTCACTCCATCCTTCCACTTCTATCTCGGTTTACCTTTCCCTCTCTGTCCTTCCTCCTTGCTCTCGTACACCCTCTTAGTCATTCTCTCGCTTCCCATACGTTCCATATGGCCGAACCATCTCAAGGTGTTCCTTTTCACACTTTCCAGCACATCCTTCACACTACAGTAGGTTTTTGAGTGGGGTGGCAAACTGTAAACAATATATTGATAATGTCAGACAGGTTGGGAGAGAGAAATCCTGACTGGGATTCGAACCCACTATCTTCAGATATTATTGTGAGAATTGGGCTAAAATGTAAACAATATCTCGTAGAAGAAAACCAAAACAAAATATAGTCAGCTATTATCCCTCAATTACAGTAACAATGTCCGTCCATAATAATAATAATCAGCTGAGGGTAGTTGATAACAGCTGGAATTAATCTGGAGAGTTGGGGCATCAATATAGAAAATGCTATCTAGCGGCGAGCACCTAACATCATAATGGCTTCATACTTGTGGCTTTCCAGGGACTCACCATCATAATTACTAATTTAAGGGGGGATGGGCTGGTTTCTGTGGCCCTTTTCTCCCTCGTGTTTAGCCCCATTGGTTTTTAGATTTTAATACGTTCGGCCCATTAGTTTGGCGATTTTAAAACCTTTCGCCCAATTTCGTTGTCAATTTTAAGACCTTTCGTGCCATTTAGGTGTCGATTTTTTCCTGGCGAGCGATAGCGAGCCTGTTATTTTAAAAGGAACCGGCCTTTGGCCGGGGAAATTTTTCTACCGAAAAATTTACAAATTTATCTTGAAAGAGGGTCTAGGGGGTGTTCTTCTAAGCTTGATGGAGGTCTAGCGAGGAAACTAAAAAATAAATGAGCAAATAAAATATTGACCAAAGAACCAGCCACTATCCCCTTAATCTACCTCCGCACTACCATCATCATAAATCCCATGGTCATCAACAGAATGGCAAGGGATCCTAATATTGTGTAATTATCGCAGGTATAACTATCAGTGCAGATTAATCGAGTTACCATTGCCTATCAGGGTAGTAAATGCGTTGATGAGCTGGCGAATTCCATTAAAATTAGTTCCACATACAATAATATTATACACAAACCTATCGCTAGCAGTTACATAAAAACCACTGAGGAGTAATACTACTGTAGACGATATTATTTAACGTAATGTAATCCATTCTCATAAACCATGCTGCACTTTATTCAATCATTTCAAATTGATCCTATTACCACTAATCTTAAACTATTTCTGCCGTTGCCCTAGTGACCCTACCATTATTTGTTAAACTGTCATAGTTTTTTCAACATACTTATGAAATAGGTTGTACAGTAATGTTGTAAACTACTGCACAGTCCAAACATTTAAAATTCACATAGATAAATCCCTAGATTTGATTCACCAACTGACTGGGTTTGTAGACAGATAATGAATTGTTCCCGCACAAATCTCTGGAGTTGAAGCCTTCATGTGGATGTCTGTGGAAATCCACCCTTTCCCAGTCAATGTCTCGATCTCTATCCTTCCTTCCTTAGCTTTTTTTTTTTTTAATTTCCTAACTTTCAACAAGAAGTCGAGGAACGATCATTAGATCCCATGTTGCCTATTTTCTTTGTAAACAAAACCCACTACCATTACCACCACACTACCTACTTTTTCACTACTCTTACACTATTACCACTAACAAAATTATATTGGTAAATCTTTTAACTCACACGAATCTAAGAATGTCTTCTTCAATCGAGTTGTCAACTTGTAAAATGGGCTTCCCCGAGACGTTATAGACTGCAGCACCGTTGATTAATTTAAACTTCACCTAGACAAATATCTCACATCAAACCCGCGACTGACTGTTTGTAAATGAATAACTTTATTTTATCCCCCCCCCCCCTCAGTTACTAACCCATCTGTCCCCTACTAACTTCCTAATCCTGCCACTGACATTAGTTCCAGGGCAGTAGTTCCCTTTCCAATGTTCCCTTACCCACTCTAAACCACTGTTTGGACACTTGATCCTCAGTGTTTTGGAGGACGAGCAGCCTAGAAGGGTCACTAGACCTGTTGTTGCTTGATTTCCTTTGTACTCCTTTATACTACCTTTTCAACTACACTGCCATCTTTACTAGCGCAATTACTACCACTTATCTTGCAATATCATCACTATCGCAACACCACTTCAACCACCACTACCTTACCACAACCACACTAATATCCTACCACCTCTGCCACACTACCACCCACATCAGCAACCAAGCCATGATTGCCTCACCACCCCATTACAAATAATATACACACACATTTTCACCCTCATAACATTCTTGATAGCCACTTTCACACCAAATTAAATATTCAAGATGTAATTTTTGATAACTTGATTCCTAAGAGGTCAGGTAGAGTTAATTAATGTGTTACCTGCACCGTGTTGAGGCCATTTAATGGAGATGGTTCACTTTTTGGGCGATTTTTGCATATATTCATTATTTTTCTAGTTTCTTCCCTAGACCTTCATAAAATTAAAAAAAAACATCCATTAGATCCCCCTTCTAGATTAATTTGTACATTTTTCGGTGGAACAATTTCCCGGCCGAAGGCCGATTCTTCCAATATTACAGGCTCACTATCGTTCGCCAGGGAAAAAATCGACACCTAAATAGCACGAAAGGTCTAAATATTGACGAAGATATGGGGCGAAAGGTCTTAAAATCGACTCACTAGTGGGGCAAGCATCTTAACATCTAAAAACTAACGGGGCTAAACATGGGGGAGAAAGTGGTCCAGAAAACCGGCCCATCCCCCCTTAAGTTTTGGTGTCCAAAAATGTGTAATTAGTTTATATATCTTTCTCGGAGTGGTAAACGGAGGTGATTGGTACTATTATTATTGGCCACATACGAGTAGAGTATTTATTATATATTGATTTATTGGGGTTAAATACAGTGCTTGGATTATATTAACTATCAACAACCGTTAATGATCGCATACATTTAGATATTGCACGTACGAATTCGCCAAAGGCCAAACACATAGACATACAAACAATGTTCTATTAATGTATAACTGTTACAGACACGTACGCGTACACGGTCACGGTCACGCTCTCTCTCTCTCTTTTGCAAGGCTGGTGGTTAAAACAGTGTAGTTTCTGAAGACGTGAGCCAAATGCTTCAGTGAAGCTGGCATCACACGAGCGCTGTTATCATCAACTTTCATCGGAAATGTTGATCGGTCAGTGTCTAAATTTATGCTGTGTAGGATATCAGCTGCCTAAGCTTATCCACCGTGACCTTAGTGTCTGATACAGATGCCAAAAGATATCCAGAAACGTTATCAGAAATGTTGGGCCAACACAAATTGACGATAATAATTTAGTGTGATAGCGTTTTCGCCATTAACTTCAACTTCAGGGTCTAGGCTGAGGTGGCCAGGTTAACGCTCTCCACCTCTCTCTCTCTCTCTCTCTCTCTCTCTCTCTCTTTGTGATTGGAACTCCAATATTTGTCTTATTTCTATGTGTATGGGGGAGACAAAAGGAAAAGCTGCCTGTAACAAGTTTCTCCCCCAAAGTTGAAAGAGTGACAGAGTCATATTAAGGTTGGTTGGTGGTCATCTTCAAAAAATATCACCGACTATTATAACGGTCAGGATAATCGAGCAGCCATAGTGCGGGACGTGCCTTCACTCATTTTTGTTATTTTTCTATGTGAGTGAGGGAAACAAAAGGCAGAACTGCCTGTATCGAGTGCCTCCCTTTTTCTATGTGAGTGAGGGAAACAAAAGGCAGAACTGCCTGTATCGAGTGCCTCCCTTGTTTCCGTCACTCACATAGAAAAATAACAAAAATGAGTGAAGGCACGTCCCGCACTATGGCTGCTCGATTATCCTGACCGTTATAATAGTCGGAGATGAATTTTTGTTCCGGTATTCTTGGGTGGGTTCGTGGTCATTAATGAAAAGTCGCTCAAGTCATGACAGAGTAAGTATTCATCAAACTAACGTGGGGAAGAAGTGTGACCATGGCCATAATATCTTTCCCATCTGTCTTTGACCTTTCTAAGAGTATTCAAAGAACCCTGATGATTGGATTTTTATGCCTTATTACAAGAATATGCCCTCGACCATGGTTCTGGCACATATGGTGTAAGGACTTTATCTGCAGAGTGCCATTTAGGTGACGGTGTTTCGCAAAGCCCTGACTATTGTTGAGATCTTGCCGTGGCAAAGACTTATCTAAGAGTGTTCAATTGATATTAAGAGTGTTTTGGGGACATGTCCTTATTTCCACTTTTATGTCAAAACTGCAAGCCTAGAAAAGATTCTAATGTATCTCAGGCACCATGGTGGGAGGGACAATAGTTCTTAGGTAGGGAAAAGAACTCTCAGCCAATTTGGTCTACAGCCATGGCATGTAATACTCAGGTGAATGAGAGGGTAATTATCGGACTCAAGTCTCACATGTAAGTCTACTCGAGCCCTTCGAATCTCTGACTCTACCTTGGATAAATCGAGATGGTCATGACTTGTGCTGCTATGTCCCAGGTACGTTGGTTGAGGGTCAGAAGGTCACAGGTACGGGGAGGGGGCGGATTAAGGGGTTGAGGTAAGCCCCTCAGAAGTTTCCGCCATGATGTGGGACGAGCTGCGCGGAAGAGCTGCGCATCTGGAGAGGAGATATCTGGGACCTTTTGTATTTTGGTAAGTCCTCGTGTTCTGCCTTCCTTTTGCTGGACCCGGAATTGGTGATCTATCTATTCTATCTATATGCTCAGGCCCAATCCCCATTTTGGGGGTAGCCGACTCAAGACAGAGCAAGAACAGGGAAAACACAAAAACAACATAAAACAACAAATAAACACAGACAAAAAGCACCAACTCCACACATCCAGGTCACCCAGGAGAAGACCCAGAGACCAGGGTCACCAAGGTCGCTCCAGCACTTCCCCGGCCCCCGACCACCCGGAGAGGTTCCGATCTCGGCAGGCAGACATGCAGCGGAGCCAAAGCCACAAGCCCTCCCACCACACTTCCAGGCGCACCCTTCATATTAATCGTCTTCCCGGGCCAGGCGCCTGATGGACTATTATCTAGTCCAACTTGCGCCCGACCCCTTACTCCAAATGACCACGTGTTCACTCAACTATTCACAAGCATTCTCCATTCACTCCTGTCCACCACCACTTCCCCTGCCTGATCTATAGTCATTCCTCTATCATCCAAAGCCTTTCTTACACAGTCTCTCCATCTCAATGGGGGTCTTCCTGCCCTTCTATCTCCCCTTGTACCTGACTCACATATTCTCTTTGTAAGCCTTTCATCTCCCATTCGTTCAACATGACCATACCAGCTCAGCACCCTTCTGTCCACTCTGGCTGACAAATGTTCCTGCTGCCCCACTCCCCTACGTATCTCTTCATTCCTCAATCTGTCTCTACGAGTAACTCCACACATACTCCTCAAGCAGCTCATCTCCATCACATCCAGCCCTCTTTTCTCCTTTTTCTTCAGAGCCCATGTCTCAGCCCCATACATCACTGTTGGCACAACAATTCCTTGATACAGTGCACTTTTTACTTTCACTCCGAGATTTCTCGTCTTCCACATACTTCCCATTGCACCGAAAACCTTCCTTCTTTCACACACTCTCTGTTTTACCTCCACTTCCATACCTCCACTCCTGCTTATCGTTCCTCCTAGATATTTAAAACACTCTACTTGTTCCAATATTTCCCCATCCAGCCTCACATCTAGATTCACCTATGCTCTCCCCTATTACACACCATTACTTTACTTTTATTGACGTTAACCTTCAGTTTCCTCCTTCCACAATTGGTGATGGTAATGCGTATATTTTTTTTGGGTGTGGGCGGCAGAGTGGGTGTGATGGCGGCGACTCGAGCATAAGACTAAAAGTGTTTAACACTTTTAGTCTTATACACAGCCCGTAGCCTAGTAGGTAGAGCTCTCGTCTCACACACGAGGGGTCGGGGGTTCAATCCCCGGCCGGGCGGAGACAAATTGGGCTTGTCTCCTTTCATGTGTTAGCCTCAGTTCACCTAGCTGTAAATAGGTACCTGGAATAAGTGGACGACGTTGTGACGTCCCATCTGGGGTTGGCAAAAATGGTACAAGGCGAGATGGGTTATGAGTTATGAGTTATGGTTCACCTAAGCTGATGGCTACCTAAGCCTTCGGGCGAGACGGTACCGTCTATAGTGAGAATGGTATCATACAGATCCACCCTAAGCCTTCGTTTCCGATGTCGCCAATTGGCTAAATACAGACTACACACACATCCACAGCCATTCCAACAGTACATAAAACACTTAACATGCATTTCACGCAATACATTCCCAGTTAAGGAGGCGCGATAATAATGAGCTTAGCTCGCATTGCATGGATTCCCCTTGACGAACAAGTAACTGAGTAACACACATACTACTACCTGGAGTAGTATTTAGTCTTATACACATACTACTACCTGGAGTAGTATTTAGTCTTATACACATACTACTACCTGGAGTAGTATTTAGTCTTATACACATACTACTACCTGGAGCAGTATTTAGTCTTATACACATACTACTACCTGGAGTAGTATTTAGTCTTATACACATACTACTACCTGGAGTAGTATTTAGTCTTATACACATACTACTACCTGGAGTAATATTTAGTCTTATACACATACTACTACCTGGAGTAGTATTTAGTCTTATACACATACTACTACCATACTACTTCCTGGAGTAGTATTTAGTCTTATACACATACTACTACCTGGAGCAGTATTTAGTCTTATACACATACTACTACCTGGAGTAGTATTTAGTCTTATACACATACTACTACCTGGAGCAGTATTTAGTCTTATACACATACTACTACCTGGAGCAGTATTTTTAACTGTACACTTTCAAAAATATTGCAAGCACTGCAACACATTTGATAACCTGCAAAGAAAAAAATATTCCTGAGAAAGTACGATTTTTGGAAATATGACAAATTAGTGAAACTTCATGGTCGATGTGCAACCTCTAAATATTGTTTCTAATTTTTTATATTTTTTTCCTGGGGGTTTGGGACCCAAAGGTACACTTTTGAGGGGTAGGAGCACAATATATAAAAAACAAAGTTTTTAAGGAACATCCTAATATATATATATGTTGGCTTGCTGCCAGGAAAATATTGACACCTGGATGGGGGTAAACGTCTTAAAACAGTAGGCTGAATGGGGCCAAATGGATACAACCCAGAGAGAGAGAGCAAAAATTACTATGTGGGCCCCCTTAAGGCGTGTGAAAAACTGCTTTAACGGGGCACCAAATGTTTGCATTATAACAAATTTATATAAACTGTATATATTCACAATCACAAATTTTAATACAACGACAATTTAGCACATTATTTAGAAACTTTCCAACCATTTTGTCCTACAGTTATTCTTGTTTACACCATCTTTAATAGACAGTTTACGGCGCTCATCTCTGACACCTTACATTTGGTGCCTTAATAGACAGTTTACGGCGCTCATCTCTGACACCTCACATTTGGTGCCTTGATAGACAGTTTACGGCGCTCATCTCTGACACCTCACATTTGGTGCCTTAATAGACAGTTTACGGCGCTCATCTCTGACACCTCACATTTGGTGCCTTAATAGACAGTTTACGGCGCTCATCTCCGACACCTCACATTTGGTGCCTTAATAGACAGTTTACGGCGCTCATCTCTGACACCTCACATTCGGTGCCTTAATAGACAGTTTACGGCGCTCATCTCTGACACCTCACATTTGGTGCCTTAATAGACAGTTTACGGCGCTCATCTCTGACACCTCACATTTGGGCTTGTAGGGGAGATGGGCTGTTTTTTTTTATCTATATATTCAGTTATTCATATGTTTTAGTTTCCTCGCTATACCTATATACATTTGTTTAAAACACCCCCTAGACCCCCTTTCAAGATAAATTTGTACATTTGTCGAAAGAAAAATATATCGGCCGAAGGCCGCTTCCTCTTAAAATTACAGGCTCGCTATTGCTCGCCAGGAAAAAATCGAAAGGTAAATGGCACGAACGGTTTTAATATTGACAATAAAATGGGGCGAAAAGTGTTAAAATCGCCAAACTAATGTACCGAACGTCTTAAAATCTAAAAAATAATGGGGCTAAACACGAGGGAGAAAGTGGTCCAGAAAAACGGCCCATTTCCCCTTAACAACTAAGCCAATACAGGGATGCTACATTGTGCGGGTTATCACAATGTCTCACCCCAGATAGGACGTCACAACTATCCTATTATACCAGGTTACTATTTCTCACCCCAGATAGGACGTCACAACTATCCTCCTATACCAGGTTACTATTTCTCACCCCAGATAGGACGTCACAACTATCCTCTTATACCAGGTTACTATTTCTCACCCCAGATAGGACGTCACAACTATCCTCTTATACCAGGTTACTATTTCTCACCCCAGATAGGACGTCACAACTATCCTCTTATACCAGGTTACTATTTCTCACCCCAGATAGGACGTCACAACTATCCTCTTATACCAGGTTACTATTTCTCACCCCAGATAGGACGTCACAACTATCCTCTTATACCAGGTTACTATTTTGCTGCTAGATCAACGGAGACATTTGGGTATAATAAAGCCGGTATCACACGAGCGCTTTTTCCCTCAACATTTATCCTTAACTCTGATCTGGCAGCTTAAGGGGAGGCAGGCCGTTTTTATGAACCCCATTCTCCCTCATGTTTAGCCCCACTAATTTTGAGATTATAAGACGTTCGGCCCATTAGTTTGGCGATTTTAACACCTTTCGCCCCATTTCGTTGTCAATTTTAAGACCTTTCGTGCCATTTAGGTGTCGATTATTTCCTGGCGAGCGGTAGCGAGCCTGCAATTTTAAGAGGAATCGGCCTTCGGCCGAGAAATTTTTCTACCGAAAAATGTACAAATTTATCTTGAAGGGGGGTCTAGGGGGTGTTTTTCTAAGCTTGATGGAGGTCTAGGGAGGAAACTAAAACAATATATGAATACATTAATTAATAGACCAAACAAACAGTCAGTCTCCCCTTAAGAGGTCAACATAAAATAATTTCGGTCACCAGTCTAGTGTCCGATAAAAGTGCAAAATATTCCATAATAGTTACCAGAACAATGTTGACCATTGAATGTTGACTATAGAAGCTCTCGTGTGATACCGGCTTTAGACAGCTCATCAGTATCGCCCTGCGCGGGATTGAACCCCCTACCTTATGAATGTGGGTTCACTCTGTATTCACTATATCCTTCATATACGAATATGGAAACCCTGATGTAAAATTAATGTTTATATAGCCTAATTAGTATTTAAGGGAGGATGAGCCGCTTTTCTGGACCACTTTCTCCTTCATGTTTAGGCCCATTAGTTTTCAAATGTTAAGATGTTTGCCCCATTAGTTAGTCGATTTTAAGACCTTTCGCCCCATTTCTTCGTCAATATTTAGACCTTTCGTGTTATTTAGGTGTCGATTTTTCCCTGGCGAACGATAGTGAGCCTGTAATGTTGGAAGAACCGGCCTTCGGCCGGGAAATTTTTCTACCGAAAAATTTACAAATTAATCTAGAAGGGGGATCTAATGGATGTTTTTTTTTTTTTAATTTGATGGAGGTCTAGGGATGAAACTAGAAACATAATAAATACATGCAAAAATCGCCCAAAAAGTAAACCATCTCCCCTTAATGATTAGAACACATTTAATAAGATAGGTTGAAATAGTTTTATATTCAATAGTCCCTTTCCCCTCCCCTCACTCTCTATATATGTCCCTCTCTCTTACTCTATATATGTCCCTCTCTCTTACTCTATATATGTCCCTCTCTCTTACTCTATATATGTCCCTCTCTCTTACTCTATATATGTCCCTCTCTCTATGTCCCTCTCTCTTACTCTATATATGTCCCTCTCTCTTACTCTATATATGTCTCTCTCTCTTACTCTATATATGTCCCTCTCTCTTACTCTATATATGTCCCTCTCTCTTACTCTATATATGTCCCTCTCTCTTACTCTATATATGTCCCTCTCTCTTACTCTATATATGTCCCTCTCTCTTACTCTCTATATGTCCCTCTCTCTTACTCTATATATGTCCCTCTCTCTTACTCTATATATGTCCCTCTCTCTGACTCTATATATGTCCCTCTCTCTCTTACTCTATATATGTCCCTCTCTCTTACTCTATATATGTCCCTCTCTCTTACTCTATATATGTCCCTCTCTCTTACTCTATATATGTCCCTCTCTTACTCTATATATGTCCCTCTCTTACTCTATATGTCCCTCTCTCTTACTATATATGTCCCTCTCTCTTACTCTATATATGTCCCTCTCGCTTACTCTATATATGTCCCTCTCTCTTACTCTATATATGTCCCTCTCTCTTACTCTATATATGTCCCTCTCTCTATGTCCCTCTCTTACTCTATATATGTCCCTCTCTTACTCTATATATGTCCCTCTCTCTTACTCTATATATGTCCCTCTCTCTTACTCTATATATGTCCCTCTCTCTTACTCTATATATGTCCCTCTCTCTATGTCCCTCTCTCTTACTCTATATATGTCCCTCTCTCTTACTCTATATATGTCCCTCTCTCTTACTCTATATATGTCCCTCTCTCTTACTCTATATATGTCCCTCTCTCTATGTCCCTCTCTCTTACTCTATATATGTCCCTCTCTCTTACTCTATATATGTCCCTCTCTCTTACTCTATATATGTCCCTCTCTCTTACTCTATATATGTCCCTCTCTCTTACTCTATATATGTCCCTCTCTCTTACTCTATAATCTTATCTCTTCTTCTCAGACATTCATCTTTGTCACTCTAGAGTAGCGTGACAAATTCAGAAGCAATTTGCAAAGTAACAAGAATATGTCAACAAATCAGTATATATATATATATGCTGTGACATTGCAACGGTAATTTCAGTTTGCTAATGAGGAAACGAGTAGGTTTTGAATGGAACCTTGTTGGCAGCTTAAGGTTGGTAATATGGCCAAGTAAATTAGTTACTTGTGAGTATTTAATGTAACCCCTTACAATCTTAAATTGCCAATACTTTAACAGACCTACCAAATCGTTTCAAAATACGATCCGTATATGTAAGCTTAATGTTTGCAAATGTAAGCTATCAGTTGTAAATCATTATCCTGTAATTTACTCATAACAAAAATGGTAAATCAAAATAATCCACACGCATAACATCTATCATTAATAGATAGATAGACTTATTAATACAGAGACAGGGAGAGAGATAAATATATATTTGTATACATTTTACAATGTCTGTGTGTGAGTGTGTGTGTAAGCAAGCTTGAGAGAGAGAGAGAGAGAGAGAGAGAGAGAGAGAGAGAGAGAGAGAGAGAGAGAGAGAGAGAGAGAGAGAGAGAGAGATACATGGATACCCTGGCCACAAAGACCTTACGATCCAAACGAGGTGGTCAAGACTTAATTCTAGTACATATGGCATACTCGATATAAAAGGAAAGGTGAAGGAAAGGGTAGAAAAGAAGAAGGCTCTCTCCCAACCCTCCGTTCTTGGAAATGATTAACCTTGCTGGGCTTCGAAATCCCCAGAAGGAATTTTACAGAAAAGATTGGAAAAATAAAGGAATATTTATGTAACCCTTCGCCCTAGTAGTATGTACATTTTGGGGTTAATTAGATTCATGCAACCTGTCACCCTTAGTAGTATGTACATTTTTGATGATGATGATTATTATTATTATTCTTTATTTGTATACTTACTTATCATTTTGTTTTCTTACGCTCTCTTCAACTGAAAATGGTGATAATTACTGCCTACTCCATACCAATTTATCTGTGGTATGAGTCTAGATTTTTCTTAAATGTATCTATAGAGGAGCTGTATATAACTTTATTAGGGAGTTTGTTCCATTTATCAGTTATACAGTGAGTGAAATAATATTTTGTTCGCTCTCCCACCTATTGGTCCTGGTGGTGTAATGGTTAAGGTGGCAAAAATATGTGTGTGATAACCCGGGTTCGAATCCCGGTGGATCATATATACTTTAATTAATTTCATTGGGGGTGTGGTGGTGAGATTAATAAAAATAATATTAGATTGTTTCCTCTTGTACATTATTTTGCCTTCGGCTTATTTGAATAAATTATCTGGGTCAATGTAACTGAATCCTTTAAATTTTTTAAAACACTATCAATTGACCTCTCATTCTTCAATTCCTAAGTGGAAATATATAAAGTCCTTTCAGTGTTTCATCATATGGTTTATTCCTCAATGTAGGGACTAGTTTAGTGGCTCGCCTTTGCACAGATTCCAATTTTGTAGCATCCTTTATGAGGTAGGGTGACCAAAACTGCACACCGTATTCAAGGTGCGATCTCACCGTACTTTTGTATAAGGGCAAAACTATGTCTTTACTGTGATAGTGAAAGTTTTTTCTGATGAAACCTAGTGCTCTATATGAGAGAGAGAGAGAGAGAGAGAGAGAGAGAGAGAGAGAGAGAGAGAGAGAGAATGGGGGGGGGGGGAGAAGTCTAGGTTTATATTTAAACCAGCGATTACTTGTAGGCATGAGTGTGAAAGAGGGGGAAGGGGGTTATAGATTTTTTTTTAGACAGTTGCCAGGGAAAATTTCATTTTCTCTGGCTTGTAAGGGCTATGGGTACGGTAGACTACCTGAGCTTTAACATTATTCTCCCTCTCTCTCTCTCTCTCTCTCTCTCTCTCCCTCGCTCTCTCTCTCTCTCTCTCTCTCGCTCAGCCGCCAGGAGGTGGAGACAGGAGGGTGATGAGTGAGTTAGGGTTGGAGGAAAAGAGTGAGAGAGGGAGTGGTGTTGGGAGAATAATTTATCACTGCTGGGGCATATTCTCTCTCACTCACTTCTTTCTCTCTCTCCATTATTTATATTTAATGTTGTAATTATATTGTTATTATTACTAGATATAATCTGAACGGAAGGCAAGCAGCAACATTGTAAGTAAAGACTGTAACAGAAAAAGACTGAAGGAGCGGGAATTATTAACTGTCAACAGGTTGGTTAGACCTGAATCTAGGTCAGCCAGTGACCTCAGATCAGAGTCAACCTCAGGAGTACATACACCTCAATAATATCCAAGCTTGCCCATGATACCCCATTGATATGGGCTATCCTGGGTCACACACTGGCACGTCATCACTTTGGAAGAAGCTAGCGGGCCACACGCTTCCCTCGTCCGTAAACGAAATTCCTCATGAGTGTGTTCAAGATGTCGGAGCGCACACCCTCACAAAGGCGGCGTTCAAGGCGTATTATAAGTGTCCCCCAGACTGTGGCAATACTCCTAGGCTCTGCTGAATATCGAGACAGTGCCTCTGATTCATCATTCATGCTAACCAGAGAAGAAATAGAGGAGATTGTGGAGCCGATTCTGCCTTTGCCTCGCTAGGGAAGTGTGGCATGTGCACGTGTTACTGTTGATTCTCCTCCTCCACCTGTTGTGTGACGCCCTCCATCACCCTCTGACGATGAAGATAACTCAAACAAAGAAGAGGAAGACATCGATGACCCCATGGCTTTCATACATCTGCCAGGGCAGCAACGACAGGGGTAGAAAAGAGCAGCAGATAGTGATGAGGTGGAGGAGGGAGATGATGCATCAGTTTCTTCTCCGTGCCTACCCTCGCCGCTAGCCCCCACCATCTCTCCTTTAAAAACAGTACCCCACGCACCTTCTACGGGCTACCCAAGGGCCCTTCTCTACCGCAGAGGCAAGAATAGGAAAGTGAAGAAAGCGAGAGTGAGTTGAGGAGAAATCCACTACGTGTATGTATGCCTCACTACCCCGTGCATCTCCACCCTGTGACTCATCACCAAGAAATGCATCGATCACTACCACCATCACCAGCACCACAAGCATCACCACCACCACCATCACCACCTAATTCGTATACCCCACCACAACACCTTCACCACCTTCATCACCACAGCCAGGGACCTCTCATCGCCCCAACACTGCCAGGCGTCCTGTCGCCCAACGGTGTGGGCGTGTCGTCGTCAGTGGGCGTGCTACCCACAGACGTGTGTTGAGGAGGGTATCTCTTACACATGCCCATAGGCCCGATTTTGTTTCACATTCCAGGTTGAGGTCGAGATTGATATTGAGGTCAAGATTGAGGGGAAGGACACCACCCGCGCCTCCTTCAGGAGATCCTCATTCTAGCGGAGAAGGGGCATGAGTGAGGGGAAATACAACCTAAGGCAGAAGGCTTTGGATTGGCTTGATAAAGCTGATTATGTCACAAATGTGTACACTTTTTTTGGGTGAACGGGAGGTAGGCCCCAGCATTCCCAACCTGAACAGGCGTGCCACCAGACTGGACATCTTTCTGCAGTTTTTCACTGCAAACCTGATTTCAGTAATTGTTTACCAGACCAACTGGTACAATTATAACTACAGTACATGGGTGCCAGAACACAAACCCCACACTCCGCCCGCCTCTGGTGGAATGACGCCACAACCTCGGATATGTACTGCTTCTTGGACATCGTCATACTGATGGGGGTGAAGAAGAATTCTTCCATAAGGAAGTACTGGTTCTGTGATCCTCTCATTGGCTTCCCCATATTCAGTAAAAGTCGAAACAGACCATCATGGGAAGCCTTCACTTCACAGACAGTCTGAGTAGTCACAGGGCTGTAGTGGAGCAAGGGCCAGGTAGTAAAGACCCCATAGAGAGAATCAGGCATATTTTTGAATACCTGAAAATCAAGCCGCCTTCAACGCATACCAGAAGCTTGTTATCAACGGAAGTTTGGTGTTGTGGAGGTACGGTGTTTACTTACTTGAGTTTACTTGAGTTGTTTCGGCCTCCTCAGCAGCCTCGGCGAGAGTTGCTCCCCCCGAGTATGTTTGCTGCCAGTGTTTGATGCAGCAGGCTATTCGAGAGGGCAGCTCTCCCCCCCGCGAACTATGGCTGATCAAGTACCGACTTGAGATGGTTGTCCAAGGCTTTTTTGAAAACTTCCGTTGGTACGTCCATCAGGTTTCTCACGTTCTCTGGCATTTTGTTGAAGAGGCTCGGTTCCCTGTTTGTCAACCAGGAGTCCCTCAGTGTGCCCAGAGCTCCCCTACACTTTTGGGGTGGGATGTTACAATACCTACCCCCTCTGTCACTCCAGTTCCATGATATTGTGGTGTGAAGGTTTGGCACTAGACCCTCGATAACTTTCCATGTGTAAATTATCAAGTATCTCTCTTCTTCGCTCCAGTGAATATAAGTTAAGAGCCTTCAGCCTATCCCAGTAATGAAGATGTTTTACCGAGCTGATGTGGGACGTGAAACTTCTTTGAATACTCTCTATTTCGTATATTTCCCCGGCTTTGTGTGGAGATGTTAGCACACTGCAATACTCCAGTCGTGGGATCACCAACGATTTGAAAAGTGTTATCATTGGCCGTTCTTCTCGCGTCTTGAAAGTGCGCAGTATCCAACCTACAAGTTTCCTCGCCGCTACTGACTTGGCCTGATTATGTTCTTTGAAAGACATGTTTTCTGACATTATTACCCCAAGATCTTTAACCTCTGATTTTCGTGGGATTGGCAGGAGTGACTCTGTTAAGTAGGTTGTGGTTCTTTTAATTTCTCCATTTCCTCCATACCTTATCAGCTGAAATTTCTCTTCGTTAAATTGCATGTTGTTTTCTTTGGTCCACCGAAATACAGCGTTCATGAAGTTGTTTGTGATGTGCGACTGCCGCACTGGCTATATTCATGGCATGATTCTCTATGTGGGTGGCAAAACCAAGCTGTTGATTGCGGGCCACTACTGCATTTCTGGTGCTGTGGTACTGACAATGATGCAGGACTACATCAACAGGGGCCACATAATGTACCTTGATATCTGGTACAGCAGCCTCTCCCTTGCCCTCTACTTCAACAACCATGACACCGGAATGTTTGGCATCATCAGAAGGAATCAATCCTATATGCCCCCTCTGCCCAACAGGAGAGAATCTAGCGCGGTAATATACATGAAGGCCAACAATGCGCTGTTGTCATGGATATACAACAGAGATGTAAACATCCTCACCAATTGCCACCCACCTGCCTTCGAACTCACCAGACGCCGTGCTCGTGCAACAGGTCAACGCATGGAGAAACCTGTTGCAGTTGTCGACTACAACAAAAACATGAAGGTAGTCGACAAATCAGATACCAGGAATTTCTTCTGTCGAATGCGCCAGGAAGACAATGAGGTGGAATTAGAAGGTATTTTTCCACTTCCTCGACATAACACTGTACAGCTGTCATGTTCTGCACACTGAAATCGCGGGTGAACATGAAACGATGGAGAACTACTGCATCGAGCTGGCATGAGAGATCCTGGCGAAGAACATGACAGGACCCAGAAAACAGCAACGATCCGCACATCGTTAGCCTGCAACAGGGGAGCCTACCAAATTATATATATAATAAGTATCAATATATATTGAAGTGCAAAAGCAAAGTGACGAACACAAAATATACAAGTGAAAGTGACACTCCATATTACATAGAATAGTGTCGGACACGGTTATCTAACAATATAAGATGTGATATAAATAAATTCAAGAACATATGCAGTCACACGAGTAACAAAACTGTCAAAGAGTGAGAGTGAGCGCGTGTCTGTGTGGCAGACTGACACCTGCGCATTCGTATGTGTGCATATTGTTGTGGCGACAGTGGTGTCATGGCAGCCTGACACCATATAGGGAGACCGCCTTGCCACATACTTCAAGTAAACACTAAGTATACATTACTCAGAACAATATACGTACACTCACAAACATTATAAGTTATTTTATGTCCAACTTTTTTGTGGTGCCACATATGAATCTCAGATCGAGTCACAAACACCACCTCCCACTCGCTTATGATGGAGACGTAGCACCATTGTCTCTGCTGACCGGGTGGGAGGTTTAAAGGGGTGGCCGACATTTAAATGACCATGCAGACCCCCACGAAATGGCCACGGTGAATCGGTGAATACTTCCATGCATGTTTTATGTGTTATATGACCAGTTTCTATGATGAAAAAAAGAAAAGAAAAGCAAAAAAAAAAAAAAAAAAAAAAATCCAAAATTAGCTGGGACTGGTTGTTACATAAAATTACTATTGGGGTGGCGCTCCACGGGTTAATTTTCTCTCTATATTGGACTGCCTGTCTGTTCTTGACTACCCCCTCCCCCCATTCTCTCTCTCTCTCTCTCGCTCACACAAACACACACACACCTAGAAGGGTCACTAGATCTGTTGTTGCTTGATTTCCTTTGTACTCCTTTGTACACACACACTCAACTTGAGCCTCATACCAAATTCTCTCTCCCTCTCTCCATTCCATTTGCTCCTTTCACTTTACCTCCACACCATTTGAACTTAATATTTTTCCAAATATCCTTTTCCAGTAACGCGTTCCAATCTTTTTCGAAATGTCCACTTTAGAATTCTTACTTTCTCTTACTCATTTTTATCTTTCGGCAACGAGTTTGGAAAAATCTTTATGTGTATATTGTTTATGTGTATATTGTTTACTTGTCTGTCTGTGAGAGAGTTAAGGGAGTCCCCCCTAGCTTTCTTTTTCTCTTTCTCTCCCTCTCTCTTTGGCTTGTATCCATTCGACCCCATTCAGACTACTGTTTTAAGACGTTTACCCCCATCCAGGTGTCAATATTTTCCTGGCGAGCGGTAGCGAGCTAGCATATATATATATATTTTTGTTTTGACAGCAAGCTAAATTTGTATATTTTTCGATAGAAAAATGTCTCCGGCAAAGCCGGATTTCTCCATACATTGCTGGCTCGCTATCGCTCGCCAGGAAGAAAGCGACACCTGGATGAGGATAAACGTCTCAAACAGTTTGCTGAATGGAGCCGAATGGATACAAGCCAGGGAAAGAGAGAAAAGGAGAGACAGACACAAAAAGCCGGTTACCCCCTTAAACAACTACGAACATAAGCCGGCGTTGTTGGATACCTTTATTCGTAAACCAAAACAATTATAGATAATATCTTGGCTACGCACCCAAAATATAACCTTAAGGGGAGATATCCACTTGAGGGACTTTTTTCTGGACCCCTTTCTCCCTCATGTTTAGCCCCATTGCCTTTAAGATTTTAAGACGTTCGCCCCATTAATTTGGCGATTTTAAGAATTTACGCCCCATTTTGTCAATTTTAAGATCTTTCGTGCCATTTAGGTGTCGATTTTATCATGGCGAGCGATAGCGAGCCTGTAATTTAAGAGTAATCGGCCTTCGGCCGGGACATTTTTCTACCGAAAAATGTACAAATTCATCTTGAATCTTAAAATCAGCTTAACATCTTAAAATGTCACCCCCCAGACCCTCGGGGGTCTGGGGGGTGACATTTTAAGCTTGATGGAGATCTAGGGAACAAACTAAAAACCTCCCCTTAAGTGCATCCCTTTTTAGGTAACTATACCTTCCAATATAATGGCTTATACATACATCAACTAACCTCTTGAATAACCGAGCCGTCTCTTTCATTGTATTCTGGCTATGATTAGACAGTTATATTTAGCTTAGGAAGGACATGAAACAATTAGAAGGCTTCAAAGTGTCTCGAGTCACCCTTTTAACTACCACAGATCCTTCCTTAGCTATATAAAAGCCTCAAGATATGATTGCAATAATAGAAAAGGTCATGCTCGGTAATGAAGGGGTTATTACCTCTTGAATACCTATGACGCTACTTCACATTGTATTTGGGTTATATATAGACGAATGTATGTTGCTTAAGGGGGTAATACTCGCTTTTTATGGACCTCCTTCTCCCTCGTGTTTAGCATATTAGTTTTGAGATTTTAAGACGTTCCTTCCATTAGTTTGGCGATTTCAGGACCTTTCGTGCCATTTAGGTGTCAATGTTTTCCTGGCGAGCGATAGCGAGCCTGTAATTTTAAGAGAAACCGGCCTTGGGCCGGGAGATGTACAAATGTATCTTGAAGTTTTTTTTTTTTTTTTTTTTTTTTTTTTTTTTTTTTTTTAAGCTTGATCGAGGTCTAGTGGGGAAACTAAAAACTAAATGAATTAATAGCCCAATACAAGATATTTAGTAGGATTCTCAAATTAATACGCATCAGAGTGGAATAAGTTAATGGTGTACGGGGCTGTCAATTACCGACTGTTTTTTGTTTTTTTTATTGCTTAAGGGGGGTCACCGTTTTTTTGTATATCTTTCTCTCCTTTTCTCTCTTTCCCTGGCTTGTATCCATTCGGCCCCATTCAGCCAACTGTTTTAAAACGTTTATCCGCATCCAGGTGTCTATTTCTTCCTGGCGAGCGATAGCGAGACAGTATTGTATGGAGAAATCCGGCTTCGCCGGAGAATTTTTTCTGTCGAAAAATGTACAGATTTAGCTTGCTGT
The DNA here is from genome assembly GCA_032716605.1 of Paralithodes platypus. Taxonomy (NCBI): domain Eukaryota; kingdom Metazoa; phylum Arthropoda; class Malacostraca; order Decapoda; family Lithodidae; genus Paralithodes; species Paralithodes platypus. Next base: position 9,427,596 of record CM064577.1, on the reverse strand, counting down.
CAAAACAAAAATATATATATGCTGGCTCGCTACCGCTCGCCAGGAAAATATTGACACCTGGATGGGGGTAAACGTCTTAAAACAGTAGGCTGAATGGGGCCAAATGGATACAAACCAAAGAGAGAGGGAGAGAAAGAGATAAAAAGCGAGGTGGGACCCCTTAATGATCGTACTATGCCATAAATAGCCCTGTCCTCTTCTTTAGTCACCAATTCCTAAAACAATATCCATCACATTCATTCACTCCTCACCTTCACAATAACTTTCTCTCTCTCACATTCACTCTTTCTCTCTCTCACCCTCTCTCTCTCTCTCTCTCACTCTCTCTCTCTCTCTCACCCTAACTCTCATCTCCCTAGGCCATCAAGCCGGCAAACACAATAATGCCCTTTAAAAATGTAGCCTACTATAAAACACATGAATATTGGATAAACACACACACACGTACACTCCCATAGTTACACACATGCATGCATAGATACACACACACACACGTTATATAAATATAATATATATATATATATATATATATATATATATTATACACACATAGTCACATACATACGTAAAACCAACCACATAGCCAACACACTGTTATTTGTCATATTATTGTGTTAGAAGACCTAATTTGATATATACAGTATAGGCGAGTGATTTTGTCTCAGTGATATAATGACCAATTATGAGTGGAAGGTTTCCAATTATAATGTGTGTGTGTGTGTGTGTGTGTGTGTGTGTGTGTGTGTGTGTGAGTGTGTGTGTGTACTTGTGTGTGTGTGTGTGTGTGTGTGTTCAGGTGCAGCATGTTTCACCTCCTCAGTCCACCATGCTGATCCTTTCATTCCTCTCCCTTTTTGCCTAACCCCACATGTTATACATATATCTTCCTTAACCATTTGGATCACCTCTTCGACGTCTTTCATTTGTTGTAGTCATCTTTCATTTGTTGTAGTCGTCTTTCATTTGTTGTAGTCGTCTTTCATTTGTTGTAGTCGTCTTTCATTTGTTGTAGTCGTCTTTCATTTGTTGTAGTCGTCTTTCTACTACTCTCTTTTACTACTCCCTAATTTCCTCCTCCTGTAACTCTTTCACTCTCATCATTGCTACTTTTCCCTCGACAACTTTCATGAATTGCCTTCCTTGCATAACATGCTTAACTCACATCTCTACCTTATAGCACAAAATATTTTACCTTTCCTTCTCAGACTTGTAAACAATATGTTTTCAGTTGCCTTCAAAACTTTTTTTGTTCAACACTGTTATACTTTCTTCCCTTAGACTTGTTTTCTATGTACATAGATATCTCCTTTTAGTACGAGGAGGCCTGTTTTTTATAATAACTTTGAACTGAGATACATATTGAAAACAAATCTTATCGATTGGTATTACAATACCTAGTAACTTCTTTCCAATGATGATATATGCAGGCTGTTTACTATGATTAGGCCAGACATCTTAACTTTAACCTCTTGTAACTTTTCAAATCGTTGTAATACCACAATTGCTCAAGTCCTTGTTGTGAGAGGTTGAGTCTGGATTTCTGGCCTACCTATGATGAATAGGAGATATTCAATCCTTGTCTGCATATATTTTGTCGATAATCTCAAACTTGTATACATTTCGTAATAAAATAAAATATTGTTGAACATTCCTTTATATACTCGTAATCAGCTGCACCCATGTAGGCACTTCTTTTAATTTAAATATCTTAATAAACGTTGTTGTGTGAATATTTGTTGTTTTCTCCGTATGATAACCTCTGCCCCCCCCCCTTTCTCTGTCTCCGTATGATAACCTCTGCCCCCCCCCTTTCTCTGTCTCCGTATGATAACCTCTGCCCCCCCCCCTTTCTCGGTCTCCGTATGATAACCTCTGCCCCCCCCTTTCTCTGTCTCCGTATGATAACCTCTGCCCCCCCCCTTTCTCTGTCTCCGTATGATAACCTCTGCCCCCCCCCCCCCCTTTCTCTGTCTCCGTATGATAACCTCTGCCCCCCCCTTTCTCTGTCTCCGTATGATAACCTCTGCCCCCCCCCCCTTTCTCTGTCTCCGTATGATAACCTCTGCCCCCCCCCCCCTTTCTCTGTCTCCGTATGATAACCTCTGCCCCCCCCCTTTCTGTCTCCGTATGATAACCTCTGCCCCCCCCCCCTTTCTCTGTCTCCGTATGATAACCTCTGCCCCCCCCCCCTTTCTCTGTCTCCGTATGATAACCTCTGCCCCCCCCTTTCTCTGTCTCCGTATGATAACCTCTGCCCCCCCCCCTTTCTCTGTCTCCGTATGATTACCTCTGCCCCCCCCTTTCTCTGTCTCCGTATGATAACCTCTGCCCCCCCCCTTTCTCTGTCTCCGTATGATAACCTCTGCCCCCCCCTTTCTCTGTCTCCGTATGATAACCTCTGCCCCCCCCCTTTCTCTGTCTCCGTATGATAACCTCTGCCCCCCCCCCTTTCTCTGTCTCCGTATGATAACCTCTGCCCCCCCCCTTTCTCTGTCTCCGTATGATAACCTCTCTGCCCCCCCCCTTTCTCTGTCTCCGTATGATAACCTCTGCCCCCCCCTTTCTCTGTCTCCGTATGATAACCTCTGCCCCCCCCCCCCCCTTTCTCTGTCTCTGTATGATAACCTCTGCCCCCCCTTTCTCTGTCTCCGTATGATAACCTCTGCCCCCCCCCCCTTTCTCTGTCTCCGTATGATAACCTCTGCCCCCCCCTTTCTCTGTCTCCGTATGATAACCTCTGCCGCCCCGCCTTTCTCTGTCTCCGTATGATAACCTCTGCCCCCCCCTTTCTCTTTCTCCGTATGATAACCTCTGCCCCCCCCCCTTCCCCGTCTCCGTATGATAACCTCTGCTGCCCCCCCCCCTTTCTGTCTCCGTATGATAACCTCTGCCCCCCCCCTTTCTCTGTCTCCGTATGATAACCTCTGCCCCCCCCCCCTTCTCTGTCTTTCTCTCCAAAGTGCGCACACACCCACACTCTAAAAACATACATAGACAGATACACATACAATCGTACACACTCTCTCTACCCTCTACAAAAGCTTATATCCGTTATGACCCTCTCTCTCGTTATAACCCTCTCTCCCTTTCAACCATCTCTCTTTTTCTTTTTCTATCTCTCTCTCTCTTTCTCTCTCACGCCCCCCCCCCCCTCTCTCTCTCCACCTGTGACGCCCACTTCCATTCCGTTCCCTGTCAGCATAGCCTGTCTGTCTGTCTCTCTCTCTCTCTCTCCTATCCAATCACACCTCCTCTCCACCCTCTCTCTCTCTCTCACACACACACACTGCCGTCAACAGTACCCCTCCCTATAACCAAGATTTGTATTCCTATTTTCGCCCCTTTGGCTTTTTTCACTTTCACACTTTTTTATTCTCCACTATTTACTTTAATTTGATTCTTGTGCCTTTTCATACTTCCCTTGTTGCCATACTGTTTTTATCCCTTCTTGAATTAATTATAACTATTAATTTTCTTCAATATCACTTTTGTCTCTGTTTTTTTTTTTTTTTTTTTTTTTTATTTACCATCCACGTTTTCCAATATCTATGGCTCGTCTTTCTAAATAAAGCGTATTTTTTGTTTATTTTATGTGGTAGAGTTATGCTTCTCCCCCTTTTCTTAAAGGAGCCCACCTCGCTTTTTTTTTCCCTTTCTCTCCTTCTCTCTTTGGCTTGTGTCCATTCTGCCCCATTCAGCCTACTGTTTTAAGACGTTTACCCCCATCCCGGTGTCAATATTTTCCTGGCGAGCGGTAGTGAGCCAGCATATATATTTTTTTGCTTTGACAGCAAGCTAAATTTGTAAATTTTTCGATAGAAAAATGTCTCCGGCGAAGCCAGATTTCTCCATACAATGCTGGCTCGCTATCGCTCGCCAGAAAGAAATCGACACCTGGATGGGGATAAGCGTCTTAAAACAGTTGGCTGAATGGAGCCGAATGGATAAAAGCCAGAGACAGAGAGAAAAGGAAAGAAAGACAAAAACAAAATCCTGTGACCCCCTTAACGTCTCTCCAGGGCCTCGTGTATCACTTTCCTTCCATCCCCCTCTTTATCGATCACTTTCCTTCCATCCCCCTCTTTATCGATCACTTTCCTTCCATCCCCCTCTTTATCGATCACTTTCCTTCCATCCCCCTCTTTATCGATCACTTTCCTTCCATCCCCCTCTTTATCGATCACTTTCCTTCCATCCCCCTCTTTATCGATCACTTTCCTTCCATCCCCCTCTTCATCGCTCACTTTCCTTCCCTCCCCCTCTTTATCGATCACTTTCCTTCCATCCCCCTCTTTATCGATCACTTTCCTTCCATCCCCCTCTTTATCGATCACTTTCCTTCCATCCCCCTCTTTATCGATCACTTTCCTTCCATCCCCCTCTTTATCGATCACTTTCCTTCCATCCCCCTCTTTATCGATCACTTTCCTTCCATCCCCCTCTTTATCGATCACTTTCCTTCCATCCCCCTCTTTATCGATCACTTTCCTTCCATCCCCCTCTTCATCGATCACTTTCCTTCCATCCCCCTCTTTATCGATCACTTTCCTTCCATCCCCCTCTTTATCGATCACTTTCCTTCCATCCCCCTCTTTATCGATCACTTTCCTTCCATCCCCCTCTTTATCGATCACTTTCCTTCCATCCCCCTCTTTATCGATCACTTTCCTTCCATCCCCCTCTTTATCGATCACTTTCCTTCCATCCCCTCTTTATCGATCACTTTCCTTCCATCCCCCTCTTTATCGATCACTTTCCTTCCATCCCCCTCTTTATCGATCACTTTCTGTTCTTCCCCCTCTTTATCGATCACTTTCCTTGGGCCGGTTTTCTGGACCACTTTCTCCCTCATGTTTAGCCCCATTAGTTTTCAGATGCTAAGATATTTGCCCCATTAGTTAGTCGATTTTAAGACCTTTCGCCAAATTTCTTCGTCAATATTTAGACCTTTCGTGGTATGTAGGTGTCGATGTTTTCCCTGGCGAACGATAGTGAGCCTGTAATGTTGAAAGAACCGGCCTTCGGCCGGGAATTTTTTCTACCGAAAAATTTACAAGGGGGATCTAATGGATGTTTTTTGTTTTACATTTGATGGAGGTCTAGGGAGGAAACTAGAAAAATAATGAATACATGCAAAAATCACACAAAAAGTGAACCATCCCCCCTTAAATCTGTATCATAGTCTGATAATATATTTTGTTTTGTTGTCTCTAATATATTGAAATAGTGACCACCTCTCTGGGATGCATGGAGTGTGTAGGCAGTGTATCTCTGTAATATGTATCTTTCTTAACTCTTTCCCTACTCTTTTATCGGGTTATTCTTATCATTCTCTTCCTCCCAACTACCTTTTCAATCCTCTTCTATAGTCTATTCGCTGTAAGTAGGCGAGAAATCATGACCTCTAACCTCTGTAACTACAAACACGACTAGAGTAATCGAGCTAATATTTCTACCATTTGGGAAGAGTCGGCCAAGGAATAGATGTGGACATTTACAGCCCATTTGCTCTAGCCCTTTTTGAGTAACAGATGATGGAGGTCATGATTTCTGCCCTACTTCCAGCGAATAGACTATAGCCCTTGTATCGCTGCAATACTTCCTTTACTAGACCACATTAAATCTCCTATATTTCCTTCATTTATCCCCCATCTCCCTTTCCTGTTATTTTGTTTTCAGCATCCCCTCTCTCCTCCAAATTCCTCTTTCCCAATCGTCCTCCTTCTCACTCATGCACTCCGTTTATCAGCATTCCTTCTCTCTTTCAATTTGACTTTAATATATCTTACTCCTCCCTTCATAATTCCTTTTTTCCCCTTTCTACAATCATCTTTATTAGTTCGTATTCATCGTGTTTTCTTCTCTTCCCCCTTCTATCCCTCTCTCTTCTCCATGCTCGTGTTTTCTTCTCTTCCCCCTTCTATCCCTCTCTCTTCTCCATGCTCGTGTTTTCTTCTCTTCCCCCTTCTATCCCTCTCTCTTCTCCATGCTCGTGTTTTCTTCTCTTCCCCCTTCTATCCCTCTCTCTTCTCCATGCTCGTGTTTTCTTCTCTTCCCCCTTCTATCCCTCTCTCTTCTCCATGCTCGTGTTTTCTTCTCTTCCCCCTTCTATCCCTCTCTCTTCTCCATGCTCGTGTTTTCTTTCTTCCCCCTTCTATCCCTCTCTCTTCTCCATGCTCGTCTTTTCTTTCTTCCCCCTTCTATCCCTCTCTCTTCTCCATGCTCGTGTTTTCTTTCTTCCCCCTTCTATCCCTCTCTCTTCTCCATGCTCGTGTTTTCTTCTCTTCCCCCTTCTATCCCTCTCTCTTCTCCATGCTCGTGTTTTCTTCTCTTCCTCCTTCTATCCCTCTCTCTTCTCCATGCTCGTGTTTTCTTCTCTTCCCCCTTCTATCCCTCTCTCTTCTCCATGCTCGTGTTTTCTTCTCTTCCCCCTTCTATCCCTCTCTCTTCTCCATGCTCGTGTTTTCTTCTCCCCAGTGACCTCTTCTCACCAGCCAAACAATGTCATCTGCCCCTTAACAGCTACATTACCAACAAAGTTCAACAACCTGCAGACATTGGTATACGCAAGTGGTAATAACAATGTTACTACTACTACTACTACTACTACTACTGATACTACTACAACTACTACTACTTACTACTACTATTATTTGCAAAAAAAAAAAAAAATATATATAAATATATATATATATAAATATATATATATATATATATATTTGTACCGCATTATAAATTTAGATGTTTTAAATATATATGCATTATGTGACGTATATACAGAATGTGTTTATGTATGTTGCGTAATTAAGTTATTGAACTGAATTCAGTTGGCAACCACCACAATTACCAAATCTACCACTACCTCTACAACCACCACAACCACCAAAATCTTTGGCTCGGCATCTTTCATATAATTATGACCTCCCACGGGCCACATCAAGGAAAGTCAGGAGAGAGAGAGAGAGAGAGAGAGAGAGAGAGAGAGAGAGAGAGAGAGAGAGAGAGAGAGAGAGAGAGAGAGAGAGAGAGAGAGAGAGAGAGAGAGAGAGAGAGAGAGAGAGAGGGGGGGGGGGTAGGAACATAGGAAGTAAAGGTATGAGCAAAGAAAAATGGAAGGAAGAGAAAACAAAAAACAAGGAGAAAACCGAAAACAATAGTTATGCAAACGACCTAATAACCCAAGATACGAAAAAGGTTAACATTTCCACGGCAACATTTATACGCCTCCTCGAGTTTTAAGGATCTCATAGCAGACCTCATAAAAGACACACACCGGGGAAATTACTGACAGGTACTAGACTCACTTCTAATTAACTAATCAGAAATCCTCATTTCAGAAATATTAACATTATTGTACAGTCGTGGTCATTAATGTTGTGTACACATTGTTTAAGGGGGCCCACCTCGTTTTTTTTTCTCTTTCTCTCCCTCTCTCTTTGGCTTGTATCCATTCGGCCCCATTCAGCCTACTGTTTTAAGACGTTTACCCCCATCCAGGTGTCAATATTTTCCTGGCGAGTGGTAGCGAGCCAGCATATATATTTTTTGTTTTGACAGCAAGTTAAATTTGTACATTTTTCGAAGGCTCGCTATCGCTCGCCAGGAAGAAATCGACACCTGGATGGAGATAAACGTCTTAAAACAGTTGTCTGAATGGGGCCAAATTAATACAAGCCAGGGAAAGAGAGAAAAGGAGAGAAAGATACAACAAGCCGGTGATCCCTCTTAAGCAATCTCGGGGTAAACTGAAACCCCTTACTAATTCCTTACCTGATATTTGCATTTCAGTGGTTCGTTTACTCAGTTCGAGGTTTCAGAATGTATCAGGATTAATGAGCACGACTGTACATGCTCTGTCGGCAGTGGTGTGTGGAGAAAACCTACAGGCTGAATGGTGAAACATTTTTATAACATTCAAAATGTTAATCCGATCTGGTCCAAGGCGGGTCTGTTTGAACCCTCTTTCTTTTATATCATTGGTTTGGAGATTTTAAGCCGTTTCGCCTCATTTGCTTGGCAATTCAAGTGACGATTTTTTACGTGATAAATAGCAAGGCTGTAACTTAGGAAAAACCGGTCTTCGGTCGGGATTTTTTTTTTTACTGCAAACAAGTTCAAATTTAAGTTGAAAGGGGTCTGGGGATTGACTGATTTGATCTTATTATTAATATTTCTGTTTTAGCTTGGAGGAGGTCTGGTAAGCAGGATTTTGATTAGCTTAGGTGGCAAACAAAACAGTCATTACTCGAAAATAGCAAAAGGAATCAAAACCGTAAACAATACATTTCGTTTTAGTTTACAGTCATCAACTTGTGTATATACTGTATACACCATGTATTTTATCATATGTAAAGATATTGAGGTAATCCAGAACATCTGTAAGGAGAAAGGTGAAAAAAGCTTCCAAGTTAATCTAAACAGAGTACAGGCGCTTCCTTTACATATTAATATCAATTTATGTCCGGAACAATCTCCCCGCCCCAGTCTGTGTCAGAAATTATGTTCCTGCTATTGTTCACCTCAGCAGGAACTCGGGTTATTTATTATCATTATGTAATGGCTTCAGAGAGACGATACTCGCTCTCTCTCTCATATATATTGTACTGTATATATGTTTTTATCCACACCCAGGATCGAACCACAGACAGTCAGGATGAGAGTCATTGCTTTAACACACTCCACCACGTAGTGCTAATAGTCACCCATTTGCTATTGACATCCAAAATTCGAAAATGGATATTAATCGTGATCGTGTACTCAACCTTTAACTGTCTTGGTGGTGTAATGGTTTAGATGCTAATGTTCTGGGTGTGGTGTCCCGAGTTCGAATCCCGGGAGGGCCATATGCTTTCATTAGTTTATTCAGGTACATTGGGGTTTGTATTTGATATTAATGTTAAAGAACGGGGTGTTACTTATTTATATTTAGGAGAGGAGAAAACCTACTTGGAGGAAATATTCCCTTCCATACCGAGTCGTAGAACCTACTTTTTAACTATTCGCACTCAACTCTGGTTGAATTGATACAATTAAAATCTCCATCCGGCGAGCATGAAGATTACCGTACATTAATATGAAGTATATATCACAATCACACATGAGTTACATGAATTAATGTCTTTACACTCACACGGGATCGAACCACAGACAGTCAGAACAAGAGTCCATGCTTTAACTCGCACCACTACGGCTTAACAATACAAGAAAGAAAGAATGAAAGAAAAACAATTATATATATATATATATATATATATATATATATATATATATATATATACAGTATATATACATATATATATATATATATATATATATATATATATATATATATATATATATATATACTGTATAATATACAATTATTATACATATATTGTATATATCTATATTGATCAGTTTGTTTATCTATCAATATACAGTATATAGGTATATACTGTATATTATGAATAAATAATATTATGTGTATGAGATGAGAGAGAGATAGACAAGTAGTTACAAGGAATAGTTAGTATCTCAGAGCCCTTGCGGTTGATTCCAAGGAGATAATTGAAGTGGAAGGAGAGAGATTTGGTATTGCACTACATTCATTACAGAGTGCGCAAAATACAATCTATTCTCTTCTGGAACTGCTCTACTAAGGAACTGTTTACAACTTCTAAGGGAATTTTGTTCCAGGTAGAACAGATCTTGTATGTGAAAAGGTATCCACAAGTACTAGGGCTGAACCCTTTCAATTCTAATTGCCAGCCATGGATGCATGTATTCATATATATATATATATATATATAGAGAGAGAGAGAAGGCAATAATACAGATTGGGTGTTGAAGGCCAGTAAATCTCCCCCTATGTTACTCTCTCTCCTCACCCCCCACCCTCCTTCTCTCTCTCTCTCTCCTTCTCACTCACACACACACACACACCAACTAACACTCACAAACCTCTACACCCTCTTTCTCTTCCTTCAGTCTCGCCCTTCAGATTCTCCTCTTCCCCAATTACTTCCTTGATCAATCCCTTCCTCCCTCTTTCCCCCTTCCTTTACCGCTTCCACATATCTCGACTCAACTCTCAAATTCCCTTCCTTCAACTAATTACACTTCCCTCTCTTCGCTCACACATTCTGGCATTCGGTTTTCCTCTCTTCCCGATCTCTCTCTCTCTCTCTCTCTCTCTCTCTCTCTCTCTCTCTATCTCTCTCTCTCCCTGGTCTCGCTGCTCTTAAATGTCTCTAGTTCATATATATTCCGATATTTCTCCTTGGTTACTTTCTCTCTTCTTCTCTATTCTGTGTTGTCTGCTCTTCTCCTCTCTTTTCCTGTCTGCCTGTCTTTCTGTTTGTCTGTCTTTTTCCATCTCTCTCCTCTCAGTAGTACTTTCCCACTCCCTACTTCTTCTTCTTTCTCTTGTAATATCTCCCGACTTCCATAATGTTGCTTTTGTATAATTTCCAGTTCAGATGATCCCGTTATTCCATTTTCCTTTCCTTCCTTCCTTCCTTCCTTCCTTCATTTCTTCTGTATTCTCCCCTATCCCTCCCTCCCTTCCGTCCTTCCTTCATTCCTTCCTTCCTTCCTTCCTTCCTTCCTTCCGTATTATCCCCTATCCCTTCCTTCCGTATTCTCCCATATCCCTTCTTTCCTTCCTTCATTCCTTCCGTATTCTCCCCTATCCCTTCTTTCCTTCCTTCAGTCCGTCCGTCCGCCCTTCCTTCCTTCCTTCCTTCCTTCCGTAATTTCCCCTATCCCTTCCCTCCTTCGTTCCAATACAGTCAACTGGTATTGGTATTTGGCCCAGAGAATTTACAATCTTCTCTCTCTTTCTCTCTCTCTCTGTTCCCCCTAGCCACTCTCACCCACTCTCTCTCTCTCTCTCTCTCTGCTTAGTTACATGACCTTATTGATCACCTACCTATTACAATATGATAGTATGTATCCCCTCTCCCTCTTAATGACATATTTATAACCCATGTTCTCAATTATTATATTCAGTATTCCCCCTTTGTTCTTCCAGGCTCTACTGTATTGTTGTGTTCATATCTATATTTACTTGTGTTCATATCTATATTTACTTGTGTTCATATCTATATTTACTTGTGTTCATATCTATATTTACTTGTGTTCATATCTATATTTACTTGTGTTCATATCAATATTTACTTGTGTTCATATCTATATTTACTTGTGTGTTTATATCTATATTTACTTGTGTTCATATCTATATTTACTTGTGTTCATATCTATATTTACTTGTGTTTATATCTATATTTACTTGTGTTCATATCTATATTTACTTGTGTTCATATCTATATTTACTTGTGTTCATATCTATATTTACTTGTGTTATATTTACTTGTGTTATATTTACTTGTGGTATATTTACTTGTGTTCATATCTATATTTACTTGTGTTCATATCTATATTTACTTGTGTTCATATCTATATTTACTTGTGTTCATATCTATATTTACTTGTGTTCATATCTATATATACTTGTGTGTATATCTATATTTACTTGTGTTCATATCAATATTTACTTGTGTTTATATCTATATTTACTTGTGTTCATATCAATATTTACTTGTGTTTATATCTATATTTACTTGTGTTCATATCAATATTTACTTGTGTTCATATCTATATTTACTTGTGTTCATATCTATATTTACTTGTGTTTTCTATTCATAACTATTATCGATTTACGTAAAGGTTTGATTCACACAGAATGGAGAG